>JAHWFP010131857.1:0-25992 GCA_023313725.1 Lithobius niger | reverse complement strand
ACGCCGAAGGTTATAAGGCAGGCTGGATGTTGCTTTAAGGCAGCACATTAGGCCTCCTAGATTTGAAAAAAATTCAACTTATTTATTTTTCCAGCATAGTGACCTAGTGGGCAAAGTTAGCATCATTCAAAACCATAATCTTACATTTAAAAATTTTAGACAAAGTAATTAATCATTTATTAAAGACTAGTTGTGCCCGTGTGCATGCTGTGCACCGCCCCCCCCCCCCTATATCCCTCCAGGTGTTTGGTCTTTGGTTTTAAATTTATCAAACCGAAGACCGAACATGTGAATGGCTTCCACATATGCCCTCTCCCCCACAATTACTTTAACCCCAATCCCCACACTCTTGCCCCCTCCCCCATACACGCTTGCCCACCTCCCCTCCCCGAAAACATTGCCCCGTTACATTCTCCATTTGGTGTAGCCCCGGAAATGTTGCTGGCGTGTGTTTGACTGAAAGCTAAAAAAACGTATAACTGGGAAATCTAGCATTCAGTAAGCAAGTAAACCCGTGTTTAAGTTAATCCTTTGAAACAATTCAGTAGCGCACATTGCCCGCCACACACACTTGTCCTGGCACCCTCTCCCGCACCCCCAAAAACGCCGCCCCTTGACATTTCCCCTTTGGTACACCCTCGGATAAGTCGCAAGCGTATGTTTGACTGAAGGGTAAAAAGGCCTTGAGAAATCCAGCATTCAGTAAGCAAGTAACCTTATATTTAAGTTAATCCTTTGAAACAATTCACCTCGGTACCGTGCATGGCGACATTGTTGCAACCAACGATTGTTGCCGCCCACATAAAAACAATTCAACTTCTCTCTGGAAGTGAACATTTAGGAAATAAATGTGCCTTTTCATCATATCAGGCTGCCAATTTCGAGGCCCATTGGGGGCCTCGAAATTAAGAACCAATCGTCGTTTGGTTTAAAGTTGTCTGGGTTAGTAGACATGGGTTGTTTTTTTTTTTTAGCTCAAATGCCGACAATGGCACAGTCCACGCGATAAAACTTTGTTGGCCGTTTTGGTACCACAATAATACCAAAAAACGAAACCTAAAACGGCGCGGCAGGTCTGGTAAGTGGCACTATCTCTTCGAAGACTTCGGAAAAAGTGTTATAACCCGAACTTGTAGACCAAGGCCGTCAATAGACGGCGACATGGTAGGTTTGGTGGGTGGTGCCAACTGTTCGAAGACATTGGAAAAGTGTCCCAACCCAAAGGGAGAGTCACTAGTATCATCATCATCATCATGAATTTGAAGGCGAATCCTGTCAACAGATGGCACTACAGGGTGGGGTCATTGATTGTACGACGGAGTGGCGTGGCCGGTGACTTGGCCCCTTCCTCCGTAATATACACGTAGATGATTTTAAAAATGTATTCATAAATTTGCAATTCACAATTACTACAGCTGAACATAACCACACACGGTGAAACTATAATTTTGTTTTGAGAAGCGTTAATTATTTAGTTCTCGTATTTAGCATTCTTGAAACCCACACCCAGTTACGAAGTTTGCAGACCCAATCTAAAATGGACAAGTAAAACCCAACTCAATTAACTAATACGCTGTATAATTATTTAATAATGAAATAAATATGTTTCCCTCCAACAACCCCCCAACAGAAACAAGACAAAGTTAAGTACACACCTCAATGATTTGTTGTTCCAAGTAAGAATGCCAAAAAACAGGCGCAGTGTTTTGCGGTTAGGCCATGGTTAGGCTTAACGGCGTAAGTAAGGTTCCGTGCTTTTATTCCACCAGTTACGCGACCACCGATCACGCTTTTGGACATTCTACTATGCCTAGTGCTTTCAAAAAATTCTGAAAAATAAGACACAGGCGAGTGTTACAAATAACATTATCAAATCGTAAAGAAACACCTGCATTTACGAGGTTCGTTCGCTAGCCATAAAAGCTTAGCATTAGACCATTTTCCAGGCGTTGAACAGTATGGAATTTAGACAGATTGGCAATACTGGGCGGGAAAAGCTTAAAATAATTTGCAGGGATCCACAGCTGGAAATTGTGTGATGAAATATTTGTCATAAAGGATCTTGGAAAGGATTTCGCTTTACCGCTCCCCCCCCCAAAAAAAAATCCGTTTTCGTTGTTAACCTTCGGTCAGTAGTATTAGTGGTTTATTTCGTGCCTAATTTTATGTCCCTACCCCACTGAAAAAGCGACACGTTATGTAATGACCCCCCTCCACAAAAAAAATTACAAGTTTGGGCTGTAAGATTGCACTGTCAAAAATTTGAGACGGAAGATGATAGCAATTAAAAGATAAATAAAATGAAGCCCCCATTGTGAACTGCCAGTAGATCGATTTTCAATGCTAATTCAAGAAATGAATTTTCTTATTTATTTTTGCCTTTAACTGTGGGTAGTTGATTTTAAGGCTTGCAATACAAAAGTTGTATCCATGCTAAAACCATCTTGGGTGAGGGAACGTTTAAGTATTCCGTCATCAAGAAGGGTAGATGGGGTTCGCCTGTTTATGAAACGCGAGTTATTGTATCTGAAAACAATGGCAACTGGCGACTACTGTGGTGAACGAATGACGCTATATGACAAAAGAGGGAAACACCACACCACATAGAGGAGGAAAACAGATTGTCTTGGATTTTCGGTGGAAAACAGTCAACGTTTTTTAAACAATACTCTCCTCATCCACCTTAATCAGAAAGAAAAGCTTGCAGTGAAATGATCACATCACTAGGCATTTTTTGAATGCGGTGAATTGAAAAATATACGTAGTAGTCTGATCTTTTTTCTTTTTACGGATGCTTTTCCTTCTGATGAAAGTGAACGTGGACAACATTGCTTACATCCGAATACGTGCGTGTTTTCCATCGAAAATTCAAGACAACCCATTTTGTTCATCTTTGTAGTGTAGTGTTTCCTTCTTTTCTCAAATTAAAGAAATAAAAGAGTCTTGTTTTGCCAAAACATACTAACCTGATCATTTTAGCATTACATTGTCCTCAATGGAATGTTACCCTGGGGGTTTTTCAGTTGCGTGTATCCGCCTGCTTGCATGTTCCCACTCCGCCTGCGCGACATAGTCCTCCTCTATATGAAGCGGCATCATGGCCGATGTCGGCATTCATTTTCCTCCAAGAGGTTCCTGCGTTCACCTCGTTCGTCTGTCTCTGGATTTTGGATTTTCGCCTTTCGCGACTTCTACATGGTATCTACCGAAGACGTTGCTGCCCATGACAGCCTTTTGGCCATTGCTCTGACTTTGGATGCCGCCCTCCCGCCTGCTCCCCGCTAGTCCCCGCTAGTCCTTCACGACCACTGGATGACCAGTCACAACCGGAACGGCCATGTCTCAAATGTTGAAGGAGTCTCGCCGCTTCAAGACGGTCAACGCACACTGCCTCCGCCCGAATTCCCGGCCTTAGAGGAAAAACTTCGGCAATCCAAGGCTCTCTTCCAAGAAGCAAAACGGAAACTCCGTGATGCATCATCTCAACGGGGTTTCTCAAGCACAAACTCTCCCCTTGACCTTTCATCCAAGACATCACATCATGACTACAGTGTAACATGTAGTGAAGCCCACAACCTAGTTGACTTGGTATTTCGCCAACAAGCAAGACCGACCCCATGCCTCCTCCTTCTTGCACCTCATCTGCACGACGAGCCGACACGCACGATTGGGCCGCCTCAACGACAAGCCACGACAGCCGCAAACGCCACTCACCTGCCCCTCCACTGGAAGCTAAGCAACGCAGATTTTCAGCACCGCCTGTTGTCGCGACACCTCCTGTCGCGACACAGGTTGTCGCGACATCTTCCGCAGCCGCCAAACACACCCAGTTCACGGAGGACAATATGGAAGATCCAACCATTCCCCTCGCCTCTCAACTCAAGACGGTAGCAGACACGGTGTAACGTGTGTTCAATGTAGAAGCCAAACTTGAAGTAGTTAAACCTTATTTAATGCGGAATAATCATGACAAGATTTGGTTTACATTATTACGTTCTTTCTCAACACAAGAATCAATGGGAATAGAACATCGGGCTCTGAAGCCCTTGACTTATATATGCTCCGGTCGGATCCAGAGCTCCACCGGACAACCAATCAGCTTGTGAGTTCGTTAACCAATCCAGTTCATGGTTATAAAGTGTTCACCAATCGTGGCCAACAATACTTGGCCACGTTCTCCTGCACGTCCGCTCATGGTTTTGGCGCAAAACCTGAAAGTCCTTGCCGTTGCACAAGTGATTTTGGCGCCAACAAGAGTCAACCACAACACAACAGCACACAGGTAGGTACGAGGGTGAACCAATCTCCGTTACACCCCCATACTTCAAGTACTTTTTTGGGATAAAAAAGCCTGGAAAGCACAAGTCCAATGGGAAAATCAGGAAAGCACAAGTCAAATAAGGATGCACACATCAGTTGCAATACAGTGGCTTTGCTTTTTTTTTGTACTTTCCCCCTTACACAAAATGTCGGCTTAGAGTATCAGCATTGGAATTTTTCTTCCTAGCTTTATGACAAATATCAAATTCATAATCCTGGAGTGCTAGCGACCAACGGAGTAGCCTACCATTTTTTGTATCTTGATTCCTTAACGAAACAAGAGGATTGTGATCAGTTAAAATTAAAAATCTTGAGCCTACAATGTAATGTCTGAGTTTATGGATCGCCCACGCCACACAGCAACATTCTTTCTCAATTGTACTGTAAGCAAGCTCTCGTGGATAAAATTTCCTTGAAAGAAACAAGACTGGATGCTCATTGCCGTCATTGTCTTCCTGGCACAAAATCGCTCCTATACATCGGTCACTCGCGTCTGTTTGAATCAAAAATCTCTTAGAATAATCCGGTGCATGTAATACCGGTTTCTTAGTGATTGCGGCCTTAAGAGCCTGAAATGCATGTTCACATGCATCATCCCAATCTACCTTTGTAGGTTCGGATGCTTTCAATTTGTCTGTCAAAGGACTAGCAAGCTGAGCAAAGTTTGGTACATGATGTTGGTAATAGCCTACTAACCCTAGTATTGACCTAATTTCCTTCTTAGTTTTAGGCCTATGTAACTGACTAACAGCCAAAACTTTGATGTCCGTAGGGGACCTAACACCACCACCCACTTCATGACCTAAGTAAACTGCATGATCCATACCGAACTGGCATTTTTTTTTATTTTTAGTTAGTCCTGCCTTTTGAACTTCCTGAAGGAATTTTAGAGTGTGATTTAGGTGTTCCCCCCATTCCTGAGATTTTACGGCAACATCATCAAGAAATGGTCCTGCAAATTCCCTTACATTTTTGCAAACTTGTTCCATTAATCGTTGGAAGAAAAAAGGAGCATTTTTAGTACCAAAATTCATCACTAAATACTCATAGACTCCTTTATGAGTTATGAAAGCTGTTAATTCTCTTGCTCTTGGTGAATTTGGGACTTGCCAAAATCCCCTAACAAGGTCATAAATCGAGATAAATTTAGCTTTACTAGCTTCCTCTACTATTTCCTCAACTAAAGGCAATGGGTATTTCTGCATTTTAGTACCATCATTCAATAGCCGATAATCTGCTACTGGCCTAGGGTCTTTATCCACCTCCTGAACGATTAGCAATGGAGAGACGCATGTGCTTTTGCTCTCACGAATAATCCCTAACTTTAACATTCTATCTAACTCTGTTTCAATGAGTTGTTTTTGTCTTGGTGAGTAACGGTGCAATGTTGCCTGTTTAATTGGTTCACCTGTTAACTCTAAATCAAATTCAATTAAGTTTGTTCTCCCAGGAGTTAAAGAAAATACCCTTGGTACTTGACTAAATACTTGTTTGAGTTCCTCAATCATTTGTGGGGTCATGGTACCTAAGCTTTCAGCCATGCTAATGACTTCCTCTGGACTCAAATACTCAGGGAGTTTTCCCCTCCCAGATTGGGGTTTCCTCAATTTCTTCAGGTGCTAATATGACATTTACTGTGTCAATTGCATGGAAGTAAGGCTTTAGCATATTCATATGATAAATTGCTAATTTAGTTTTGGCCTTGTTTAAAGCTATTTGGTAATTTATTTCTCCCAGCTTTTTTACTATCGTAAATGGCACTTTCCAGAATACCTCAAGTTTGTGTTTCCTGTCAGTTTTGAGTACTAATACCTCACCTCCCTTCTTATACTGCCTATCACGGGCCCCTTTATCATAATACTTTTTTGCTTTGGTTTGAGCTTTAAGTGTTGCCTCTTCTGCTAATGCCCTATTGTTTTGAAACCTATTTAGCAAGTTATACACATGTTCAACTACTGTAACATTTACTTCTTCATCCTCCCACCTATCTTTAAGTAACTGTAATGGTCCCCTAATGTTGTTACCATACACTAGTTCCGACGGTGTGAAATTAGTGGTTTCATGCACTGAACTACGAATAGCAAAGCATACTGCTGGCAAACACTGCTCCCAATCATTTGGATTTTCCAAACACAAACCCCTTAAAATGTCTTTTAAATTCCTGTGAACTCGTTCTACAGAGTTTGACTGAGGCCTATGAGGAGAACTATGCACAATCTCAATCCCACATTTCTCTAGGAAATAAGTTTTCAGTTGTGAAACAAAAATACTGCGTTGGTCCGACTGGATCGTTACTGGAAAGCCTATTCGACAAAAAACTTTTAAAAGTTCATCTACAATTGTTTCAGAGTTAGCTACCTTTAAAGCTACTGCTTCTGGAAATTTTGTCGCGGGGCAGAACAATGTTAGAATGTACCTTAACCCTTGCTGTGTTGGTTTCATTGGTCCTACCACATCAATTATTAAGCGTTTGAATGGTGTACTTATTATGGGAACCTTTACCAATGGCACTTTAGTTACAACACGAGTTTTGCCTATGCGCTGACATGTATCACATTGTTTGACTGCCTATTCTACTTGTTTACACATCCCAGGCCAGTAAAAGTGCTGTTGAATTCTTGCCAAAGTTTTCTTTTTACCTAGGTGTCCCGACCACCCATTTGAATGAGCTACCTCAATTATCTGATTTCTGTACTTAATTGGAATGACCATCTGTTCAAAAACACAGTCCGTATTGCGCTGTTCCCACTGTCTGTACAATATTCCCTTCCTTATAAAAAATTCTGTTGAAGGATTTTTACTCCCCAGAACTGCCTTCCAACACCCTTCTAAGCTCTCATCATTTTTCTGAGCTTCAATTAACTCCACTGTGGATGTCCTAACTAAACTGCTATAATCTGCAGTCAAAGGTGGTAGCACACTGCTAATCTTAGCTGCACCATCTACATTTACTTTGAGTTTGGCCCCTGGCTTAGTTAAATCTGGATCGTTACCTACAGATTTTACTTTAACCTTAACTTCAGAAGAATCTGCTAGCCTACTGCTACTTTCCTGCGTCCCCCTAGCCACATTTTTAAGCTCATCATGTTTTATACCTTCCATTTTACCCTCTTCCCTTAGCCTACCTTCATGAAGTTGTTTGGCCTGTGCCCTAGTAATAACATTACACAATTCTGACTGCTCCTCATCATTCTTGTTCTGAATGTCATGAATTGTTTTGTCAGTTAAAATACAATCAAAATTTCCTGGAAAATAGGGTGAAACTGCTGCCCTAACTTTTACTTTACCACTTGGGGATCCTATCTCCATAACTGCTACTGGTAATTCTGCTGGAGTGGGGAATAATACTGTACTCAACTGAATGAATTCCCCCGTTAGATTTGCTGGGTCTACCAATTTGCTAGCAAAAACATTTAATGTTGCGCCAGTGTCTCTCAAAACTCTTAACTCTTTACCTTCCACATCATAACCTGCTATAATGTTATGGTCCAATTCAGAAAATGTATGTTTACCACGGGTCATGCATAAATTTACAGAAGCTGTACTTTGTTTACTTGGGCAATTTTTGACGAGATGAGAAGAATCACCACACTCAAAGCACGATCGTTTAGCCTCAAACTGCTTAGAATTACCATTTGTATTTCTAAAACCATGTTGACCTCCATCCCCATTTGCACTTTGCCCATTACTTGAAGCATTTGCATTTTTAGCATTCTGCTGTCCATTCCCATTCCTATCCTCATTCCCATTACTCCTATTTGCATTATTTGCCTGCCCATAGCCCACTGTTCCATTGTTTGACCCTGGATTTGTGTTACTGTTACCACTATTACCATTATTGCCCTTGTAATAGTTAAATTTCCTATAGTAAGGCCTATTTCCATTTACCTTGGAATTTTGGTCACCATTACCTTCACTACTATGGTTATTTTGGGTACCACTCTGACGCCTAGCCATCCATTCATCAGCTAAAGTAGCAACCTGCACTAGATTTTCTAAATCCCCTTTATCCACTAACCACAGTTTTAACTCATTTGGTACTTTATCTAAAAACGTTTCAATTAGCATAAGCTGAACCAACTTATTGAAATCCGTACCACACTTTGCTGTTCTAATCCACTCTGAGTAATATGTTTGAATCATGTATGCAAAATCACTATAAAATTGCTTATGAGTTTTACTTGCATTTCGAAATTTGGTATGAAGAGACTCAGATGTAAGCTGAAACCTTTGTAAGAGTTGCTGCTTAACCTTGTTAAAATCATTAAAGTCTACATTAGGTAGCCTAGTTACAACTTCTCTAGCTGTGCCACTCAATAAAGACAATAACCTCAATGACCAAGTATCTTCTGGAAAATTCAACCGTTCACAAATTCGGGTGAAAGTTGTTAAAAAGAGCAAAATATCATCACTTTCTTTAAATGGTTGCATGCGACGTGTCATATCCATTTTGTCTCTAGACTCTGCACCAATATTACTGGGATTTCTAGCATTTTCACTGGGAGTCCTAGCAGCATTAGCTTCAGCTAATTTAATTTTCTCCTCAGCTGCTAATTTCTCCCTTTCGAATTCTAGTCTGTTATTCTCTGCAATTGCTTCCTGTTGAATTTTTTCTTTTTCCAATTCAAATTCTCTTTGCAATTTCTCTTTTTCTAGAAGCATTTTTAATTCAAGCTCTTTCTGAATTTTCTGCGTTTCCCGTTCATGCTCTAGCCTTAATCTTTCCATGTTAACACTAACTACATTAGCCTCCTTATCTCGAGCAATCTGCTCTTTCTGCCGATTTACTTCGGCTTGGAAATCAATGAAATCACTATCCACGTCGTTTTCAACTAAAGATCCATCTGCAATTTTAGCCTGAAAAACTTTAATAATTGCTCTTCTAGTCTTAACATTTAACTGATACTCTTCAGCCAAAAGCTTTAATGGTTCTAATTCCCCACTTACAAACATGTTAAAAACAAGTTGTAATCTTAACGTTAATTAAAAAAAATTGCCACAATATCACAATCAACGTGTATACGTCCTGCTTGACGATCGACGACTCCCTCCTGGACTCTCTGCTGTTGCTTCTCGAGCTCTTCTCCCAGGCACTGCCACTTCCGGTACGCACTTCCGGTTCCGTCTGAAGCGTGTTCGTCGTCGTTTCTTCTCTCAGTGGCCCTGAAGTTTTTTGAGTTTCCCCGCTGCCACTTCGGTGATTTTTTCTTCTAAAAACCTCCAATCTGGATTCTGGAGATGTTTTAGCGTGATGCCAGTCCACAATTTCAGCCGATCTTCCAACTTGATCGCCGTGGGATGCAATTTTTTTCGCCCACCACGTTGCCTTGTTGCCGCCTTTTTTTAAGCCTCGTCACAGCCGTTGCGTCGCCGCTCGGTTTGCAGTTCCTCGCTCGCCGTCGTCGGTCAACTTTCCTGGCTTGACTTCCGCAACCTTTGGCAATTTTTTCTCTCCGAGATCGCCGACCACTTTTTCTTTATTGCTGTCCACGTCTGGCTTGAGCTTCGTCTTTGCCGTTGAATCTCCGCACGGTTGCCGTCCCTCGCTTGCCGTCGTCTGCTCCTCCGGCAATTCCGTGATCGATCTCCGGTAGCTTCGTAGTTCGGGTTACGTCCGCTGCCACCAACTGTAACGTGTGTTCAATGTAGAAGCCAAACTTGAAGTAGTTAAACCTTATTTAATGCGGAATAATTATGACAAGATTTGGGTTACATTATTTTCTCAACACAAGAATCAACGGGAATAGAACACCAGGCTCTGAAGCCCTTGACTTATATATGCTCCGGTCGGATCCAGAGCTCCACCGGACAACCAATCAGCTTGTGAGTTCGTTAACCAATCCAGTTCATGGTTATAAAGTGTTCACCAATCGTGGCCAACAATACTTGGCCACGTTCTCCTGCACGTCCGCTCATGGTTTTGGCGCAAAACCTGAAAGTCCTTGCCGTTGCACAAGTGATTTTGGCGCCAACAAGAGTCATCCACAACACAACAGCACACAGGTAGGTACGAGGGTGAGCCAATGTCCGTTACAACGGTTCCAGATTGTTTTCTTACAAACTGCCTCAGTCCACCTGAAGCCGCAGTTATCAATCGTGGCCTCAGGACCGGCTTTGGATTTGCCCTTCGCTACAAAGACACAAAGCCCTGCAGTCTCCTGGGACAGTCGACAACGGTTCTTACATGCCTCCTCCGGAACAGCGGCTTTCTGCTGGGCAATGGCAAACCTTTACAACTTGACACGAGCCGCCTGCACCCCGACCCGCCCGCGAGTCAAGCTTTTTCCGAACTTTTGGCGATGGTGCCACGAATCCAAGAAATTTCGAAATCTATCCAGAATGCGAGTTTCTTTGTAGTGAAGTCAAGAAACTACAAGAGAAGATGGATTTCGGGTCTGCCCTCGTCATCCCCAAACGAATTAAGGTCCCTTCCTTCGTCCTTTACGACAACGACAAGTGCTTACGCATGAGCCTTCGCGCCGCCTCTGAAGCTGAAGTACTTGTAAGTAAATTATATGTTTTGTCCAGCCCTCTCTTAACCCTCTCCAGTTTTTCGAAACAGGTCAGTTTAAGTTTAGTGGTCAGATGGCCTTGTTTAAGCCAATAATGTGCTTTTAACCCAGTGGGTCATGAAACTGGTTTCTCATTGGGACTTGGAGCCTTGCTCTGAGCATGGTTTTTCGATCAGCGTCTTTTGGGTAAAGGTTGGGAAACTTTCATTTCTAGTTTCATTTACGCCAAAATAGTTTTCAGATGGCGCTCGCAATCGCAAGCGGCAATAGTATTGGCTAAAATAGCATTGTTTTGAGTTACGGATTGCTGCCGATCCTACGTGTTTTGTCCAAAAAATACCGAATAAATGCATTGTTCCGGCCAGGAAAAATTTATGTGATGCCTAGAACATGTATACACAGAATAACGACGACAACACAAATATAGTACATAACGTTTAATTGGAAAAACTATTTAAATCAAGATAAAAAAATATTGATTGGATAATGCTCGACAACAATGCAAACTTTTTCATTGTTGTATATAAGAACATATGTCACTGAAGGCGGAATGAATTTTCCATTGTTGACGCCAAAGAGTGGCATTGTTTAATTGCATTGTTTAAAGCCCCAGTACCACGAAAACAATCATTTGACTCTTTGGCGTCAACAATGGAGAATTCATTCCACCATCAGAGACAAATGTTCGTATATACAACAATGAAAAAGTTTGCATTTTTGTCGAGCTTTATCCAATCAATATTTTTTTATCTTGATTTAAATATTTTTTCTAATTAAACTTTATGTCTATAGTTGTTTTGTCATCGTTATTCTGTTTATACATGTTCTAGGCATCACATAAACTTTTCCTGGACGGTACAATGCATTTATTCGATATTTTTTGGACAAAACACGTAGGATCGGCAGCAATCCGTAACTCAAAACAATGCTATTTTAGCAAATACTATTGCGGCTTGTGATTGCAAGCGCTATCTGAAAACTAATTTGGCGTAAATGAAGTTTTTGACGTGCGTAGAATGGAAGATTCCCAATCTTTACCCAAAAGACGCTGATCGAAAAACCATGCTCTGAGGTAGGAGCCTCACTTTGGCTCTGGAAGCTGCCAGAGAGGTTGTATGCATGGTTAAGTAAGTAAGTAAGTAAGTAAGTATTTATTGTCGTACAACATGGTACATACAAGGAAAGGTTACAAAAGACAGCGGCCAAGTGCCAAAAGATCAATCGGACTTAAAAGTACTGGGTCATGCAACGATCATGCTGGGTAAAGATGGGTCAATTTGAACTTCAAAGTAGTCTTTGAGCACAACAGTTGCTTGGATTCGTTTTTGAAGTTCAACGTGAAGTGAGTTCAGGTTTTTAGCATCACACTCTTTGTCAAATTCAAGAAGGCTATTCCTGATGTTGGTGCCAAGAGGAGTGTTCCAGCCGCGACAACCACCAAAAAGGGCCTCAACCAGAGCATTATCACTGTCTCGTAGAGCTTTCCATAGTTGGGCTTCTCTCTTAGTCACTTGAAGTTCAAAAGTGAGGCAGTTATGCTCAAAGCAGGTTTCATGATTACTCGCAAATCGGCTCCGGCCATTTGCCCATTTGATACTTCTATGGTAAGCACGTTCCATCTCATTCCAAAGCTTCTTACGGGTGTTACGACAAAATTCAATACCGTAGAGGTGAAGGGCACAAGTCTGAGTAACATACCAAAGGTCAGCCATGTTGGTAGGGCAGCCATGTTGGTAGAAATGTGCCCTAGCAATTTAGTTTCTGATTTGAAGCCTTTTAATGGATTGTACTAATAACAAGAAGTTATCTAGTTGTATAATGGATGTACCTACAACAAGGAATATCATGTATAATAAACAAGTAAGTTTATTACCAAAAACCACAGTGAACTTTATTGCCCATGACAGTGTGTGTTACTGAACTGATATGTCATTTACCTAAGCCCTATTCTGATAAGCCTAAACATATTCTTATGAACTCTTCCACTGTTTTTGGCAACTCCATATTGTTGTAGTCATTAGATTACCTAAAATAACAGGGTTATGGGCCCAGGAACATCCCAGGAACTTAAGAAAAATAATAGGCTTAAATTCAGAAAATGACATAGTGAAGAATAAGAGCCACACCCAACAAGGTCGTTCAAGGTGGTTATCCAAATGTGCAATGCAATGGTTTTATGTACTGACGAAGTCCTTGAAGTCTTGTTTGAATTGTTTCAATAAGTCAGTAGCCTTTGAAGTTTATTAATTGAGGAATAAAAAGTATTATTTGTCAGTTCCAAAGGACATTCTGGAGAGAAACCATATACCTGCTGGCACTGTGGCAAATCCAAAAGCAAATGAAGGTATTTATAGAATGACATATTGAAATTGTGTAGTGAACAATTTAACATATAACCCAGTGGCACAAGCCTAGTGTAATGGAGAAAACCCACTCAAGTACATGAGATGTGGGAAAACCAACAGTGGTGGAAAAACCTCCAAGTGTGATGTATATGGGGAGGCCACATGGCAGTGAGAAGCCATACAACTGTACAATATAGGGATATGTATGAACGCTATATGTGTGAGCTATCTCTATACACACTGGGGAGAAACCATTCATATGTAGAGTGCATGTAGCAGCCAACACCTATTGCAGATATTGGAGAAAGCTGGTATACCTGTATAGTACATGGTAATTGTATTACTATTTAGTATAGGTTAGGCTTATAGACAATGACTGCATACACACTGGTGAGAAACCACACAACTGTTAATTTTGTGCAACAGCCTATATAGGTTAGGCCTATAGACAATGACTGCATACATACTGGTGAGAAACCATACAACTGTTTACTTTGTGCAACAGCCTATAGCTAATGAGTGTTGAGCATAGTGGAGAAGGGAGGTACACATGTACTGCATATGAATCGTTATCAAAGGCGTGTAATCCCATCCACAAGTTTGATATATTTAACACATCATGTTCCATGTGAAGGGGAATACAGTAGTAGCTTTAATTTGTGATTTCCCAAATTAAATGATAAAAGCTATAGAACATGGAAATTTAATATGCGGATGTTTCTTTTACAAAGAGGATTATTCGCATTTGTATGATACAGTTACTCCAGAAGTCACACCTACTGCAGAAGAAGAAGAGAAACATCCTGGTATTACCCGCTAGTTTTTCTTCAGGGAATCTCGGGCGTATGTGACAATCGCCTTAGGTGTAGAGGCTTACCTGAAGATCCTAATCAGGAATTGTAGAAAAAGCAAAGGAAGCTTGGGAGTCCTTGTCTGCCGTATACAAACCAAAGTCAAGTGCCAGCATTGGACACCTACGGAAGGAGTTTGTACTGATGTACATGGGTCAATATGAAGCCATGGCCAAATACTTATCAAGAGTACAGAATGCAGTGACGAACTTGGCCGATGCAGGGAAGACTGTACCTCAAGAAGAGCTAGCATACCAAATGCTATGTGGTTTACCAGATGCATGGGATTCGGTAGTCGAGAGACTATGCCTTACCAGATGCCGAGTTCATCCCAAAGGCATCTACTCAATGAATTTGCGAGACGGAATCCTACAACGTAAATTGGGCGAATAGACACAGTGAGTGTTTATTCCTCGTCTCATGACAGAAGACCTAGATACCGAAGTAATAGTCGAGGAAGAGGTACCGGTCAGAGACGACTGATAGGAAAAAGCACGAATCGAAGAGAATCATCGAGGCCTAGAAGCTTCAAGTGCTATACCTGTGACAGCAAAGGGCATTATGCAAGAAATTGCCAGAACCCTAAGAAATCATTACCTAGGGAAACCAACTCGCAGCAATCAACTAGGAGAAAAGCACCAAACGATGCAGCAGCTTTATTTGTGGAAACCCTTATGACATCGTCCATGGAAACGGAATGGAATTTGGACATGGCCGCAACACATCATTTTTGCAACTGCAAAGAATGGTTCTCAAGCTATACAACAGTACAGATGCAACCGGCAGCCCTAGCAGAAGGCACATCAAGAATATGTGGCATCGGGGAAATCAATTTATTCGTGACAAATGGAAATACTGCATCCTGTTTTCCTTCTACCGATGCTGGTCCAACAAATTCGAAGTCTCTTTACCTTTAACATTCAGGTTGGACCACCAAGATTCGTCACCATCCAAGGCTCCAGGATCCTCCTCTAATTTTGGCAACACAAAGATTCATAGGAGCATTCTCAAAAAGCAGCTTCATCTTTCTTCCAGGGGCGTGAAATGTCTTGAAAGAAACGCCACCCCATTGCCTTCCACACTTCTTTTCCAAAGTGAAACGTGCCAAGGAGAATGAAGCACAGTCAACATTGCTAATCTACGAACAAGCTTCATTTGGCCGATGCACACACAAAGCGTGAGTCCTAGGCAGAAGACCTCTCCTCCACCCTCAGCCAAACGGCCTTTCAAACTTAATCACTCTCAGCAACCTGTGAGCAAACCAACTGCCGCAAATCCTGCGCCCATCCCTTCTCAGACCCCTCAAGACATTTCCATTCCCAAGGTTTCTGACCTACTTCCGGCACAATTTGCAAAACGAATGCCTGATCGCACAACCAAGTCCCCACGCGTTAACAGGGCCCCTCTACTCTCTTCTTTCGACACCCTTTAACATGACTCTATTTCGAAAGTGTGGATACGTGCCAATTACACCATGCCAACGGAAAATTGTGTGGCCCGCCAATTACAGCAGTTAGAAAACGCAGATGTTTTCCTCCCATGTCAAGCGGAAATGAGAAACTTATCGTCAACCTAAACCTGCGCACTGTCATGCGGTTCCAGAGCCAAGGGGTATGCGTTCACATTTTCCACTCGACCCCAGTTCCTCAACAATTACCTCGTAAATTTTTTACAGGCTTTCATGCTAGAATGTGTGCTCCTCTCCTCTTGGTCTGGAGACTAATCGTGTCATACATACCTAAGGATGAGGACTACCTGTTCCAAATCTATTCCTTTCATTAAAAAAAAAAATATGAACCGAAATCATCCCTTCCTTAAACAAAATTACATGAACCGAAATTATCCCTTCCTTAAAACAAAAAAGTTGAAATCCCCATCCTTTCCCCAGGACTCTTCACACAATCACGGATCCGTTCCTTCGCTTGCTCTTGAACACCACCCTCAACAGTGAATGGTCATCAAAGACTAAAAAAACAAGACTACCAGCATCATCTTTGTCATCGCCAAAAGATCCATTCACCTCTGCTGATGTCTCGCAAATCATCATCCATAAACAGGCGACATTGACTCTAAAGCTCCACAATGACTAACCTCATAATGTTAGAAGTATCTCCGTTTCACTACTCTTGTCTCCTTTTAAACGTTGTCTGTGCCACCTGGCTTCTATCTCACCGAAACGTTTTTCCCCACGTGCAGAAAGCTTAAACTCAAAAAAATTCTATGGCGTTTCACCCTCCAGGGGAACCCAGCTTGCAACACTTGGGAACCTGTAATTTGGTGCCCGCCACCATAAGTGACGAGGTCAACTGTAAATGCAAAAATTTATACATTTAGTGGAGCTTTTCGAAACGACAACTAGAAAGCCTAATTTACCAGGTGCTGCTGGTCAAAATTGGTTTCTGTTGCCTGAAACGAAAACCTTCCCTCTTGAGTCACCACCACGACATATTGAGAGAAAAAAAGACATGGTTGGCTATCGCCACTACACCATTTCAGGAGGGCCTGTGCTTGCGAATGTGCAGATGGGTTGTGACGCTGGACGTATAAAAGGAGTTTAAATCCTCCAGGGAAGAACCCATTGCTGGAACTGAATGCAAAAATTTGCTGGTAGTGTATTTGGCTTTTGGCTTTTTCTCAGTTACTATATGAATAGGAAAGTGGTTTGTAGTTCTTGATTTTTATTCTTGAAAATTATAATAATGATGCACTCCAATAAGTTAAATGTAGTTAACGTAATCCCTTTTTCAGCGAATAAATAACTTGAATTTGCTTTGTATGTTTATTAAATATTTACTTGGCTTTTGTCATTTAAGAGTGGTTCAGAATTTGGTATAACTCTGGGTGCTACCTAATTTTAAATCACACTTTAAGAGCTTCGTTTTGCCCGTTATTCATTAGCATACATGCAGAAAGTTCAAAATTGCCTGGTGACACTTGCAGTATTAGTGCCCAAATTAAAGTAACACATAGGCCTAGTATGCTAAGAGACTTTTACCTTTTAGCTCCCTGACAAAAAAAGTCATTCAATCTAGGTGTAGTGATAATCCTTGCATCTGTCAATACACAAGTTTATTATAAATTGTATTTTCACATGGCCTTGCAGGTGCAAAGGTACCAAAAAGATTACAGGAAATCTTTCGTAGATTTTTGCCTCATCCTTGAAAAAAATAGTGCTGTGTACCGAGATTTGGACCATTGGAAAGATGGCAGTTAAAACCATTAAAATGGTATATTGAAACATAAAAATCCACCAAGTAGTGAAAGTATGGTCAGTTCGGTTTTACCTTGCTTATCCACCAGTCAAATTGGCCTCTAGGAAAATATTTTAATTACGGATGGCCGGTGGATTTCTGAAAGTGCACCAATTAAGTAGTTACCGACCTTTTTGCATCCATTTTCACAAGTTGATTTTAGAAATTATGCTCTGTTGCCTAGCCTTCTAATGTTTGGTTTGTTTAAAAAAATAATGGCTTATAGTAAATACATATAAAAGAATATCTGTCGTATCATCTTGTTAACCATGTGAACTCAGTAATAAAAACATGATTTACGTGCTTGTGGGAACATTACGACTGGGCCCCGCTGTCTTTGCTACAATTTGTTGTATCATGGCTTCATTTGTTCCCACCAATCAAAAATATAAAGCCATGCTTTCTGGTTTCGTCATCGAGTAGGTTGTACTCAAAGTCAACATAGATGGCCTGCCGCTGAGCTAGCAAGTAGTAAATATATCCGTTTGTCCAGGCATTGTAGTTATTTTTTTGTTTTGTCGTGATGGTCTTTAGCCTGTATCATCGTATAGGGAAAGGTACCTATGCACTTAGTTTTGTCAAACTGAGCGCTAGTCCTACTTGGTTATGCCTTGTGGCAATGAATGCATGCGACAGACACATGCATTTAGATTTTTCAAAAGTATTTGGATACCCAATGCAAGCCCTCTGCACTACCCCTCGGGCCATGCAACCATGACAACTGGCACAGCCATGTCAGAGATATTCAATGGGGCATGAGCTTCACCCTAAATGTAATTTAGTTTGCGGGTGATGTGTTTCTAAGCTTTTTTCTATTCTTGCTTCCTCAATAGCACTTGTTATGAACAAATAGGTGTAACCTGCAGCCTAGTACTTTGTGCAGTTTTAGTCTATGCTGAAATAGTTAATATTTTTATGTAGCAGTCATCTCTGGAAAATATAAGGTAATCTGGTATTGGTTATTAGGCCAGTCCAAGACTGAGGTACAGTTGCACATGAAAGACTAAGTAACTACAGTGCAGTGCTTTTAACTGGCTATTGGGATACCATGGAACATTTTCGTACAGTCAGTACTGCTTTTTCCAGTGTAGCTTTTGACGGACTGTACTGAACCAACTTTCTTAACTCTAGTCTGATACAGATTTGCCAAGCAGTGGTGGCAGTGCTAGAGAAGGTAAAGAGGAAGCCACCATGATCAAGTTGGGGGGGGTGGGGGACGATAGTTTCGTGAGACTGTGCTTTAACAATTTTTTTTTATAAAATGGAAATATTAAATTGCTAATGAAGAAGGTACATTGAGGATATCATTTTTGGGCAAATAGCAAGACTATACATTCACTGTCATTAGCTGGGCACTTTAGTTTTAAGGATTCTCGGTAGTCCCTCCATGGTGTGTTATTACTTTATTCCCTTAAGGGACTAATTTAACTAGGTACAGCACAGCAATCATTTGCTTAACTTTTAAGCATAGTCCTACTCTCAAGTGCAGTTTTGACAAACTAATACTACCGCAGATGCTGTATGACTGTGGAGGTGTGATAGTGTTGGAAATCGTCAACAAGCACATGTCAAATAAGGGGTGTCCCTTGGCATTCCTTCTGATGTTGGTCAGAGAATAAGGAAGTTGTGCTGCATGTAGCTAAATAGTTTAGTAATGGAATGCAAAAGAAATGTGGTAGGCCTACCTAACGGTAGAATACTAGTGAAATCTGTAAAACCAGTGTTTTACGCCTAATTTTGTCTTATTTATTATCACTCATCACGACCTCCAGTGATTACTGCAAATGAATTAGATGTCGCCTCTTATGTCACTTCGAGGAAAGCTTTCAAAATAGAGATTCTTCCTACGATCCCCTTTCGGATCTCCTCAAACAGTTGAAGACACAATCGCTGCCTGCCGTTTCAACAAGCCAACCTGTCCGAAACCTGTCAACTGGATTCGGCTTTGACCGACGTGACTGCACCTCTAACCAACTGTCCTTCCAACAACCATAAATAAGCAGGGTCTTCCCAAGTAGCACAGGACTGAATTTTCAACATCTAACCAACCATCGGCTTCATGTGTAATTCTCAATGGCCCACATGGTTGTAGACATACGTGTTGTCTACACAAATACACATCGAAACTAACAAGAGGGCAGCACGTCGATCCAATGCATTTCTACACGTTGTTTTATGGTCGTTTAATGGCTTAGTGCACTAAAGGCACTGAATTGGGCTGGGCAAACATCTTTAAATATAAAAGTGTATGCTTTAATTAATCATCAAAAACTGCATTGGTGAATTGTTGAGAAACACGTAAAATCGATGTATTTTATGCGTAATTTAGTCCATTTTGTTATGAATATCCAGTAGAGGCAAACCACCGGCAACTTGCTGATGAAATGCTTAAAATCGATGTGTTCAAGGTGCTTATTTTAAGTTTACTTTGCTATTTACCACCATTTCTTCAACGTCTGCCCAAAGTCCATTGCTTGTGCAGTAAGCATGATTTAAATGACTTAATGCGACTTGAACGGACGTGCTCCCGATGCTTATTTTCAGTGTACGCCTCACTATTTAAGAACGTTTTTTCGACGTTTAGGCTTCCTACACCAAGTCGTACAATAAGCAGCTAAACAACCAAAATACGATGTGAAGAAACGCGTCGGGTCCACGTGTTGCCATTTTCTTGGTGACAACGTGTATTTACTTAGACATGTCTAGTTAACCATCTGAGTCATCGTTAAAATACGTGTAGTAACACCTTAAACCAATGTATTTTTGATGAATAAATAAAGCATACTTTTTTGTATTTAAAAGACATGTTTTCAGTGTTTACCCAATCTTCAGCGCCTTCGTGTAATAAGCAATTAAGCGACCAGAATATGACACACAGAAATGCATAGGATCGATGTGCTGCCCTCTTGTTAGGTCTGATGTGTATTTGTGTGGACAACAAGTATATCTAGCCAACCATCTGAGCCATTGAGAATTAAACATGAAGCCGATGGTTGGTTAGATATTGAAAACTCATTCCTGTCCTACTTGGGAAGCCAAAAACAAGTATACTCAATTTTTCTCGCCCCCCCCCCCCTCCCCGATAAATCTTACATTTATCCAGCCCCCCCCCCCAAAAAAAAAAATAAAAAAAAGATGCAATTCAGCCGAATATGCAGTACTCATTTACCCTCATACACTCAGAATGGAAAGAAATAATTCATGAGGCCCAATTTACAATTTTGAAACACAAGTCCCTACCCCCCTTCCCCCTTCCCCCACAGCAAATAAAAATTACTGACAGTCAGAATTCGCCAAGCCGTACAATAACCCTACACTCAGAATGGAATAGGGCATTCACAAGCCAAAAAAAGTGTTATGAACGTTTTTAGGTGTGGAAGTTCCCATGTTGGTAGTCATGCCCGGGCAATGTAGGCTATCATTTCATTCATCGCCCCCCCCCCACTCACCCAATAATAATCTTACTACAAAAACACAAAACAAAAAACATAGTCCTTGTTCACCAGAATAAATCTACTACAACCTAAACTATAAACTTTAAATAAAAAGAGGGCATCTTTTAGGTTAGATTAAAATAGAAATGAGTAATAATTTTTTCAGGTATGAAGCCTAGCTTTTATTGGTGTCCCCCTCTCCCCCTCCCCCCTTCCCACCACCACCATACACGTACACAACCACCACTATGCCACTGCAACACATATTGTAGGCCTAATTATGGTATTCCTGGAAATGAGCTTCACCACATAACCCTGGATTGTCTTCACATCCAGAAAATATTGTCCGGACACATTTTCTAATTTTTGACGGTAGCATACTCTGCAATGTTTTGTAGGTCGCCTTTTTTTGGCAGTGGGAGGAATTTTTACAAGCCCATGAACAATATTTACAGGGCCTTTGGACTTGGACCGACTTTATTTACTTCCTTCTTTGCTGCATATCCAATGCTGTTTTGCAGCAGGAGTTCGTCACACGTTTGAACTATAAATTGCACGAAAGGAATAGGTTTATCTTTACAGTAATCATGCAAAACGTTTGTGTTGAACATCGCTCTAGACATAATATGAATACTAATTTTCTTGAACCAAGTGAAACTCTTTCTTGCTGGATTATAGGGCTTCGAAGTTTGATCCACTATGTCAACACTGCCCATGTACTCATTGTATTTATCAATTTGCCTTGGCTTCATCAGAAACTGTGTTTTACCACCAGGCTTGTATCGTACTTTTTCTGAAAAACCCGCAGTATACTTTGTAGTAAGCACATTTAGGTTTTTTTGTCCATAAAACGTACCACAAGTAAGTTGTCTTTTCGTAGAAAACATGATTGGCTTGCCTCAAGAGGCTCATACAATATTTGTTTTGGTAGGCCTCTAATAGTCCCAGCAACTAACGTATTGTGTTGCATAAGATATTCTGCTAACCTAACACTCATGTACCAATTATCTAGTACGATGTGGCGACCTTCATTCAACAAATTTTGGGCCAAATAAATCACAATGCATTCAGAAACAGAAAGTATTTAACTATCAGGAAGGCTTGGAATACTATAAATGTCCTTTCCTATATAAACTGAGAAATTCCATGTATAACCATACAGTTTTGAATTGCTAGAGCATAAACAATAAAGCTTCACTCCAAATAGTGCTCGCTTGGTTTTTATGTATTGTCGAAAATGAAGCCGACCCTTGTATAATACTAACGATTCACCTACAGCTATGTTTTCATCAGGGTCTACAATATTTGTGAAATCTTCTCGCACCATAGCACAGAACTGGACTTACCTATTGAGCGGCTTTTTCTTATCATCAATTGCAGGATCTGAAAACCGCAAAAAGTTCAACGTACTACAGAAGCGATTCAGACTCATCACTTCTTTACAGAAGCATGGTGGTCCAGTTACCAACAAACTTTGTGACCAATAATCCGATATTCTAGGCAACGTCACTACACCCATCAACATCACAAGCACAAGAAAAAACTTTCATTTCAGACACAAGCACGTCACGCCATTTTAGATCCGAAACTCGCCTTTTGCTTTCAGGCTTTGCTGCAAAGTAGGTACCGGCACGAGCATTAGTGAATTTACACACATTCTTAATTATGTTGTCACTAATAAATGCTTGAAAATATTCCATTGGTGTTTGTAAATTGTGAAGAGCAACTGATGGATGCACGTCATAGTCTATTACTACCTCAGAAACTTGTGTTGGACGAGCGTCTGTGTATGGGTCGGACAACAACTTCCAACCTGCAATATCGTGTAGGTCTGCATCCATTTCACTTTCACTCTCCGAAATAACATTGCCTGAATCGGTCTCATCCTCGTCTTCATGTTCAGTATCATAATCAATATCATCTTGATCATCTCACACGTCCTGATCACTCACGTTTTTATTGATATTGCTATAAATCAACAGGCGTCAGCCACACAAAAATGTGCTCCCGAGCGCAAGCCAACAATCGTCGAAGCCAAGTTACGACGTTGCTTGGGGAATTCCCTATACGTCATCAACACGTGGTCAAGCAAATAAACATCGATCAGCAGACGTACCAATTATTAGCTAAATGTTTGGTCTTTGAAACCAGAAGCAAGGCAGCTAACAGAAGGAAGTTAATGCTATGACAAACGCACGTTCGTTATGGTGCTGCTTGCGCGCATCTCCATGACGAACGCACACGTTCATTACTGATCACCGCGAAGGGGTTAACCCGCAGAACCAGGAAAAGACAAATCAAATCTAATGGAAGATTTCTGTTCTCTTCTGGTTCTGTGGTGTGCTAACCAGTGCTAATTAGAAAAGTTGGACTTATAAAATTGTGGGTCGTCAGTTTTTTTGTGGACCACCCTGTATTCATTCCTAATTTTATTTCATATTATAATTATTAATAATATAATTCATACAGGGTTCGCACAAGAAATTCAAGCCCTGTCAAGAACTTTTTCCAAAACGGGTGTCATTTTTTAAGGACTATTCCAACACCAATGCTGTTTTTTTAAGGACAATTGTTAACCAACAAACTTACTCAAGGTCTAGTTTTAACAGTGAAGAGCCAACAACAGATCATTAAACAATAAAAAAACAATAAAAATGTTCTTGTATGACCGGGAAAAAAACCAAGAGAAAAATTCAGGGGTAAAAAACGAGGAATAATTGCTTTCAGTTTTTTTGTGTGTTTTAAGTTAGGTTTGGGGTATTATTTTAAATTAGGACGAAAAAAAATTAAATTCATGGTTTTTCAAGGACATAGATAACAATTTCAAGGTCAGGAATTTTTTCTAAACAAATTCAAGCACTTTCAAGGATCTTGTGAGAACCCTGTCATTAAATCCGTAATTTACCCCATTAAAAACCCCTGAAAGTCCCTAATTAATCCCCTAAAAGCCCCTAAAGGATTGCAAAGGGATATCTAATTCTCCCATATAAAGCCCCCAATAAAGTCTGTAAAGAGGCCTCCCTCCCCTTCCTCAAAAATTACTTAATTTAGTTATAGTCTAGATTTGAGCTTTTTTGTTTTTACATCTCTTTGTTCAGTGGCAACCACTTCATTGTAAATAAGGTTGACAGTATAATACCCCTACTTGACCCCCTGACTATTTTGAGTACTTAGTTAGCTCAAAAAGCTAGGGGGCACTTGTGTTAATAATACCCCTACTTGGCGACATGACTATTTTGAGTACTTAGCGCAAAAAGCTGGGGGGGGGGCGCTTGTGTTAATAATACCCTTACTTGGCCCCCTGACTATTTTGAGTACTTAGCTCAAAAAGGTAGGGGGCGCTTGTGTTGATAATACTCATACTTGGCCCCCTAACTATTTTGAGTACCTAGTGAGCTAAATAAGCTAGTGGGGCGCTTGTGTTAATAATACTCCTACTTGGCCCCCTGACTTTTTGAGTACTTAGATAGCTCAAGAAGCTGGGGGGGGGGGGGGCACTTGGGTGCTTCCTCGGCCGTGCGCCCAAACACTGATTTAAACCACGGAAAATCCAATTTTATATATGTTTTGGGTGACTTACTTTTCCAAAAAGCAAAATTTGGTTTTGAAATGGTCCGGACGGATTTCCTTTTTAGCTGGCTAACCAGCGCATATAAAACCAGTTTCCGCAGCTGCATTTTCCATTTGCAAAAAAATTTTCGAACAGGACGGTTTAACTGGAAGAGCAGGTAAGAAGATCGTTTATTTCACTGATTTTAAACACAAAAGAGGCTTAATACAAGTTTTAGGGTAATACCATATCGTAAAATAGGGTTTTAGAATAAATTTTTCAGATTCTATGCTTAGTAAACCTTCAAATTAAATACTTTTGTAACCATGTTTCCAGGTAACACTAAATGGTAAATTAAAAGTAAATGTGCCGAGTTTTTCTACAAATTATTACAAACTGGTGGTTCAGTTGAGTGATTGTATGCAAAAATACCGTCCAAAGTCTAAATATGTTGCTAATTAAAAATGTATGGTTCAAAATTAGCAACCTTGTTTCTACGGATTAGGCTTATCACGATAAATTGGCAACTGCCGCGTTTTTTGCGTGTGTATTTTTTTTACAATTCTTGATTTTAATCACGGGTTATGCGCTAGTTTATGACAGCGTTGATATTTAAATTGGCATATTATTTACGCCCATAACCCCCGACTTTTGGTTTAAATCAATCTGACAATTTGTTTTTACACGTCATGAATTTATTTTTTTAATGTCACTTTAAGTTCAGTTAATTAAAGCTTGTTGTTTTGTAAAAAATAAACAAAAGTATCTATCTTCTGCTAGGCCCATTTTTCAGCAAACGTAACTACAACGTAATAGATACTAAATAATGTTTTCCAGGATCGACTTTCATTTACTTTGTTACGCTACGTAAGCTAATCGCGAAGTAAATAAATCATCGATTAGGCTTTCCTGGCATGCATCTGCCGGAAGGCCAATTTTGTTGACAAGCCCCAGAAGTTGGAAAACCTGATTCGTGTGTTTTTTTTTTAACATTATTACAGAAAAAATTTCGTATACTTTCAGTAATGTGCAAATTTTTTAAAAACTTCATTGGGTTTTCTGGCTACCTTCTTTCCTGAGAATGTGGCCATCAGAGGCTATTAGTCAATTTTAGACGTCAATGCTCCTCGGGGTATACATACTTGTAGGTCAGTGGAAAAAAAAACCCTGCAAAAAAGGACCCAACGAGACACGCCGGAAAATTGCTCAACAAATACTTTTTAAATGCACAAAATTAGAAGTCCAGCAATGGGGGGGGGGGGCTGCTCAAAAGGGCTTGCTTCCCACCAAATCCCTTAGGTCAGAGTGGTCTTTGAGGTCGTGACAAAGCAAACGCTAATTCTGTTACATTTTTGGTTAAAGAGAAATTTTGACCATTTTTTAAAATATGCAGACGGTGACCACCATTAAGAAAAAACCTGCGAAAAATAATACTCAAGTTGGATATGCCAAAATGCACGGGTTTACTGTAGGGCCTGTTCAAAAGGGCCTGTTATTCTTCAAATCCCTTACTACTCACTGACAACACTCTGCAATTTCATTGCCCGCAAACCACAGGGCAATGTCGTCTGCATAGACGACATTCGACATCCGAATCAGCTCAAGGAGTATGTCATTCACGGCAACAGCAAACAAATTCGGGCTAAGGCAACTACCCTGGAGAAGCCCATGCCCAGACCTGGCCTCCTTTGACCAGAACGAGTTTATCCTTCGTCCTTCGTCACAAACT
>JAHWFP010131856.1:0-16509 GCA_023313725.1 Lithobius niger | reverse complement strand
AACTCTCCCTAAACGGGTTCGTATACAACAAATTATTCTGTCGTGTTTACTCATCCTATTAATAGCCCTCAATGTACCCGGAATAACCGTAACCCTAAAGAACACGTATATGTTTTGTTAACGACAAAAAGGCTTGTCCTCATACAGTCACGTCATGAGATAATGAGCCCGCGTTTACATGTGGGTACCATTCGACACTCTCCAGCGGCTATTTTGCTCTTGTTGTCAAAAAGAGTTTCATGCCAACGGTTTGGGTTAGCGGATGAGTGCCAAGAAATGCAGCCTTCCAAGCGTGGGCTTACATAAATGCACCTTGTGTGTTTCTAAATTTAGGATTCGGCAAGTGAACGAGTGAGAGTGAGGGAACGTACATTAAAAAGAAAAAAAAAATAAACCCCAAAAAAAAAGGAAATTACGTTGTCGATCCTACTTTGTTTACATCACGCAAGCTTCCTCCTTGTTCTTTCGTGTCATTTGCCAGAGACTGGATTGTACCAACGACGAGTTCACAAGTTGTCTAAATTTATCACGATCTTTTTCTCTTTTCTCTCTCTCTCTCGTTGGTGGAGAATTTGTTGATACCTGACGTTAGACATCTGCCGTCTAAGAGATAAGGCCAAGTGGTGTTTGTGGAAAGTGAAACAAAGCATTTTGAATGTTTGTTGTTTTTTTGTTTTGTTGTTGAGAATAACCGTTCAGCCTCAAGTGGCAAGGGTGTGAACGTACAGCCATCGTTTAACCATAGCCCCCGGTATTTAAAAATGCGCTTAAGAAGTAACTATAGAGCAGTGGCATAACGTAGTATTATTGTATAATTATAACTCTATGGTGGAGCTAGTAACTGGGTTAGCTGCAAGGGGCACTGGAGGGGGGAAAGCAGGTCGTCTTACTGAAGCCAATGCTATTAGACTGGATTTTTTAAGCCTATAACGCGCGATTTTTGTTGTTGGAGAAAACAACGTTTTTTTTAAGCTAAGAAAGCCGCTCTCAAAGCACTGTCTTGACTAGAAGTGCCGTTGTTTTCCTTACATTTTAATCTAGTGCCCCATGTAGATATACCCCCCCCCCCGAGTTTGCCTCTTTAATGTCTCGAGATTCATTACTAGACTTTGGAACTCCTCTGTCCGTTCAGTTTTATTTATTTCAAAATCATTACCCGATCGGTATCTTTCGGGTACCTTTCGGCTACTTGGGTCCGTGTGCTCACATCTCCAGGCTATTTTGTAACCTGAGCCAAAGAACGAATGATACTTGGTAGGACGAGAAGGACCAATAAGTTGCTTCTTTCCGTTTCAGGCCGTAGGCAAGCAGGAGGCCATGCTGCGGAAGTGATGTAACATGTCCCGGTCGCAGGAGGCGGCCATGTTGGGGGAAGTGACATAACACGTCCCCGCCACACGATGCGGCCATGCTCCGGGAAGTAATTTAAATCGTTCCAGCCACAGGAGGCGGCCATGCTACGGGAAGTGACGTAACACGTTCCGGTCACAGACGTTTTTCGTGAAACCAGTAGGTGTTGTCTACATTTGAAAAGTATACCTTTCATTAGCCTGTAACAGGGTTACAGAAAGCCGAAAAAAAAATAGTAAAAAAACCAAACAATCGCCAACTGGGCACAAGTTCAATATCAAAACGCACATAACAACACTTTACTTATTTCATAAAAACACATGGGTAAGTTTTCTTAAAACATTTACAGTACATTTTTAGTACGCAAGAAATGTGCTGATTCCACTGAGTGTTAGTTCAAAGGTTTTGACTATTGCTACTTTCGGTATAGATATGATCAACTTTTCATTTAACTCGATGGAATTAGCTTGGTAGTTTTTCGTTGGGGCCCCCCCCAAGAAGGGGGGGGGAAGGGCGGTGATATCACTGCCTTCTAAGGTGATAACAATATTTTGGTCAGTACATGGGTTAGGCTTGGTACACCATGTAGAAAACTTGGTGGCATCCTATTTTAACTCTGATAGCACTACTTTGATTGCCTAAAACTTGGTGGGTCTTTCACCCTTGTGTGTGTTGTTGCTGATATGGTTGTGCGAAAGTAAATAATAACAAGAAGCCAAAATGAACGAGTTAACTTTATCAACCCCCTCCCCCTCCCTATTCTGCGCCCTGGTTAAAAATTACTTTCCTGTTAAAGGCACATAACTCCCTCCGGTATATTTTAACAGTTTCACTCGATACATTACCGGAAATAGTTTTATATAAACTGATTTACCTTTCATTTGCTGGTCTAAGGGTACGATGCAGATGTCAGCAGTGGTGCGTGAATGTTATTAGGCTTGTTTTAAACGGCTCGGTTCAAGCGGTATATAACTCCCGCTACATCGCTGGCAAGCCGCGGCCCTGGAGGAAGGATAATTAATCCTTCGCTCAAGTTTGCGACTTGGTCGTACGATGTGTCACGTTGCAGCGGCCCCGAAATGAGTATGACTAGTGTCGTATAGCAATGCGCGCTGCGGTCGTTTGAACTATATTTTAGCGTAGGTGACGCAGAGTAAAGCGGCCAGAACGGAGGGATTTATGTGCCTTTAAGTACCTAAAGCATAGATTCGAAAGTTATCGCATGTTTCAAGCCTACGCCGGGTCCCGGCAGTAGTTACATCATAGGCGAAGAAACATCATAGGCGAAAGAATGGGGGTGGAAAAGAAACTTGACGCGCACGCGTCGGTACCCTTTCCGATCAAAGGAGGACGGGGCAGAAGCAGGGACGTAAAGGTTTGGGAACCCAAACCTTTACGTCCCTGGCAGAAGTAGGTTGATAGCAACGCGCCTGCGCTGTAGTGTGTTCATTAATACCAACTGGTGCACCCCTTTTTCTCCTATGTCTGTACAGAGTACACGCATAGTGGATGGGAATGGACGATTGCGAGCGCATTTTCACGGAATAAACTTCGGCGTTGATATAGCACACTGTACAAGTTGCATCGTTCAAATTAGTACAGGGCCATACTTGAATTCTTTCTGTTATGGCCTGTCCAGGTATCGTATCAAACCATGCAACGATTAATTATCCTTTACCGGTTTAAAAAATGGTTGTCAGCTTTTATGTACGGAGAACGAATTATTTGAACTGCACTGATGTTGCTGTTTACAGCATCGTTTCCGGGTAGTTCACATATAGAGCCTGCATCATTGCAATACATGTCGGCCACACAATGAAAGTTGCTTACCGTGAATTAGTAGTTACATAACTACTAGCGAATAAAGAAAGAAATCACAAGGTAAATAGTAAATGAAGCAAGCAGTCGGCAGTAAAGACTGGCCTTGTGAGGATACACAACACACTAATCTGAGAAAGAAAGAAAAGAGTACTGCCCCGACTGGGACTCGAACCCAGGACTTCCCGTTTGCTAGCTGGGCGCTCTAACCACTGCGCTACCGCGGCGGGTGCTGGCTGCAGGCTCCAGCCGAGCCAAGTAGCTGTTCAATCGTTCTCAGTGGTGAACTAAAGATCACAAACATACATATAAGGAGGGAAAGCAACATTGCTTCTTGGCCTCCACACCAGAAATAACACTCTAGTGTGGAGGCCAAGAAGCAATTTTGCTTTCCCTCCTTGTATGTATGGTTGTGATCTTTAGGTCACCACTGAGAAAGATTGAACAGCTACTTAGCTCGGCTGGAGCCTGTCGCCAGCACCCGCCCCGGTAGCGCAGTGTTTAGATCGCCCGGCTAGTAAACGGGGTGTCCTGGGTTCGAGTCCCAGTCGGGGCGGTTGTCTTTGCTTTCTTTCTCAGACTAGTGTATTGTGTATCCTCACAAGGCCAGTCTGTAATGCCGACTGCTGGCTTCATTTAGGGTAATAGCGATTGACGCATGTGGCCAAAACAAGCGACGGACCATGATGGCGGGGCTCACTTCCCGTTAACGTGCCTGGTTGCCTTGGAAACGTAAGAGAGTGAGCAAACAGGCAGTTTCTTTTCCATCCCCACCCCATTCTTTTCCTATGGTTACGGCTACTAATACCTCTCGTATTGCTTGCTTTGTCTTCGTGCTGCTTCGCACGCAAAGCATTAGGGGAAGTGTTAGTAGCCTCAACTACCGCCAGGGCCTCACGTAAGCTTGGGAGAGATAAGATGCGATATCTAGTGAATTTTCTAATCTATGCGTAATAAAGATTGGTTTGTAAATACTTCCTACTGTAAATTATAGGCCTAATTGCTCAAGTATAGGCCCATTCATACAAGACACAATTAATTGCATGTGGCGTCATCCTTGCCAGCGTACTACTATTGGTTTCTCTAGAGTGTGTAGAAAACATAGTAGAGTTATTAACTACCCCGTATTCAACTCGTGTTATAACTGAGTCTTTCGCATTATTATTAGGAAAATGGCAGCCGCCATAAAACAGAACAAGGAAAAAACACTATAGGTCATACCAGACTGGCAGTACACTAACCGTACACTAACGGTTGAGTACATCAATTTTGACTTTGTAGGCACGTAGTAACGCGTCGCTTCGCATCTTCTTCTATCTAGTTAGGACTTAGGACACGTTTACGTAACGACTCGCCTTTCCATTATCGCAGCTGGAATTTCATCGCGATGGCAAAGGTAACGTTGTCATGGTGACAACGCTTCTTGGATTAGCTAAATCCGATATCGTTTGAGAGAATGCTTGCAGTCGTATAATTCGTGACAGTAAGATAAAGAATTCCTCCTGACGAAACAATTGTCCCAATCGCTTCTAAACTCATTTATTGACTCGTTTCTTTGCGAGCTGGCAGAGCTAAAACCGCCGACATGTTGGAATTTCAGATAATTTCCAGCTTCTAGCTGCGAGAAAGCAAAGGCGAGACGTTGCGTAAACGCACCCTTAAGACCCAAAGCGTAGCGCGAGCTTTGTGAGATATTCCGGGGACCCCGAACAAAGTGGGGAAGGACACCGTCCTACCCCCATATAACCGACCACGGATAAAAAAAAATCATTCAACAATCGCCTGATGTTTCGTAAAGGATGCAATTACTGACTGACCGCGCAGGATTGCAACATCGAGGCCTGGCCAAGCCGAGAGAGCCTTCCACTTTAAAAAGTGGTAAGCAGAGAGTGCAGCCCTGATTAAGAAGTGCACAACGTGGGAAGCAGGGGGTCCTGTCGCACGTGCCGGCTTTCTACTTCCTTGGGGGCCCACGTGACCAGATCAAGAATCAGGTGATCGGGTTGCTCCTGGCAACAAGTGACGCGCGCGCATGGCCTGTGTGCTGCAGCCCAGCACCCATTGATTGCCTGCCTCGTGGACTTTGCGATGACAAAACAAGCAGATCCGTTGTTGGCCATATGTTTTGGACAGGTTTTGAAATCCTTATGAAGGGAAAGTAAACGGGTCTCTCAACTTGAATTTTAAGAGGAAGAATAAGGCATCCCTCTCCCCCCCCCCCCCGCCAAAAGATAAAAACTGTCAAAAGATAAAAACTTTGTTCCTGGACTGAAAGTAATTCGTAATTCGTTGGGTATTTACAGGAACTGCACCTTTAAGCAACTGGCTGTTAAAGTGGGACCTATCACCGATTGAAAATCGTATGAAAATACCGTGGTGCCATCTAGCGGCAGTGATAATGTTAATCTTTATGCCTTGCTCCCAGGTGCACGAGGACATACCAAATTTTCACTCAGTAATTAAGGAGGCTCGTGGATTGTTTGGCTCGTTCAAAAAAAATGGTCTTGTGCGTTCTTTCGCTTGTTGCAAGCAAGTGCTAGTTAGTACTAGATATCTCCAGAATTTGCCAGATTCCACAGACTTTCAATCGGTGTTAGTGCCACTTTCCGATTGCTGGCAGTCAATTGAGTAAGATGGGGGTTGTATGTTGGTGGTTGGAAGCGGCCTCCCGGGTTAAAAGTGAATGGTCACCCTGCTGTTCCTTTCTGTTAACTTGGTGTGTGTTGCGCAGACAAGCATCCCAGCAGTGCAGATTGGAAAGTGTATGATTATATGTATATGTTTGCGTGTTAAATGCTTCCTATGGACGTTTCCTTTTGGCCGTGTCAGTATGGCTAAGTGGTAATACTCTGGCCTTTGGTTTCAAAGGTCGTGGGTTCGATTCCTCACTCAGGCAGTCTGACATTTTAGGTCCAAAAGGCAACGTAAATAGGTTTGCATCCGTATTTATTTAACAAGCATATTATGATCTGTCTAAACCACCACAGTTTAAAAAGAAAAACGTGGGTTAACCAACAATAATTAGAAGTACTTAAACAGTAATTATACACGATTATAACAAATCAACAATTAGCAATTGAGGTTTAACTGGATCTTTTTTTCGACCTCTTTAGTTGGAAAAGTTACAGATTTTTTTAGTGTACGGGCAAGAAACGTTTACAATGGCGACGTTCAAGTATTACGTCATCAGGAAATGGGGGTTCGCCAGCAGGTGACGTTTGATGACGAGTGGGGCGGGGGGGGGTGGCCAGTTGATGACGTAAGCACCGGTATCCCGGTAAAAAGGTGAAAATACGCAAACAAATTCTTCAGAAAAACACAGGGAAATAACGGAAAACACCGCCTCTTAGTGGGGGGGGGGGGGTTAAGGTAAAAAAAAAAATCAAACGGGGGGGGGGGGGATAAAAATTGATAATTTTTTGATGACGTAATACTTGAACGGCTCCAATCAAAAACGTTACAGAACGGAAATTTAGCACTGTCATTAATTAACAGCATATTCGACCAACCTTTTTTCAAAGCAATAATGTTTTTTGCTGAAGGAAACAGATTTTTTTCTTAAACTTTGACAAAACGTTGTATATCAGGACCGTCAAGTCAAAACGTTTCGTGGTCAAAGGATCGAGGCGCTATAATTTTGAAGATTACACCGATAATCTCATCGTCCGCAGTTAAATCAGGGGTACCCCAAATAGAATGGTAGGCTTTGTGAGCAGGGTGATGAAGAAGTGTCCACCACAAGTCAGAAAAATCCTGTTTGATATGCTTGTTAGACCGCACCTCATGTATGCTATCGCAGCTTGGTACCCTAACATTGCTGACTCTAAACAGCTGGAAGGCGTTCAAAAGAGGGGCGCAAGGATGGTTTACACGGCTTGAAGACGGACAACCTGTGTTACAAATTTACTGAGTTCGCTATATTGGACGACACTGGATCGGCAGCGAGTTGAACGGCGTCTGACAATGCTGTATAACTTAAAAGGGGAAACAATCTTGAACCTGGCTGACCACGTTGACAAACCTGACCTCCTTGTATTCAGACAGATCACTCCCGTAAAAGGAAGCTGTTCTAGTGACAGAGAACCCATGTGAGCATCCTATGTAAGATCCTTTAAGATCCTTTAAGTTCTTTTAAGATTCTTTAAGTTCTTGCAGGAAGAGCAAAACTTACAAGATCCTGTAGGATCCTGCTAAGAACCTGCTTAACTGAAAGGATCTTACAAGATCTTATATAAGATGCTCACATGGGAAGTTACTTCAGGACTCCTTCTTCCCGGCTACCGTTCGTGCTTGGAACTGTTTGCCTGCTGATTTAATGGTTCTCCAATGGCCAAACAATTTACTGCAGCTCTGAGGGCTTCCCGTGATGCACTGGAATGCTACCACTCAAGTCTAACTTAGTTATTTTTGATCTTGCACTACCTTGTATTTTTTCTTGTTTTTTTGTTGTGGATTTTTGCCATAGTACCTGTCACGGGTGGGGCAAAAAAATTTTTACTTATACTTATAAGTTTCATTTTCGATTAGCCCCCCTCCCCCCCCATAATTCGAGGTACGCCATTGCTGCGTACCTCGAAAGCATAAGTAAGGCACGTTTACGCAACCACTCGCTTTTGCATTCTCGCAGCTAGAATCTAGAAATCACCTCAAATTCCAACATGGCGGCGGTTTTATGTCTGCCGCCTCGCATCGAAAACACCAAATAACGTGAGTTCAGAAGCGTTTGGGAAAATTGTTTCGTCATGAGGAATTCTTTATATTATTGGCACGGATTATAAGACTGCAAGTATTTACTCAAACGATGTCGGATTTAGCTAATCCATTTAGCGTTGTTACCATGGCAATGTCACCTTTGCCATCGCGATTGAGTTCGAGCTGCGAAAATGCAAAGGCGAGTCGATCCTAAGGGCACGTTTAGGCAACAAGACCTTCTCGCTCGCCGAACGCTATTTGCTAAGCAAGCGTTATTTATTTACGGTTAATTTCTCGTTTCTGTTAAATGAATGCGTTAATAGGCAACAAATTAAATGTATTATAAAAAACAACAATAAAGTGCAACAGTCATTTTAAACATTAGTATAACATTGTGGCCAATTCACGCTATTTCCAAAATTTGGTATTCGAGCTGAAAAAATAGCTTCTAGCAGTGATCAGAAATCGACGCTGTCATGTTGCACGCTTCGTACGTCGTGTCGCGAGGCACGAGTATGAGATTTGCGTCCGCGTTGTTGCCATTGTTACTACGTATAGATAACTTGAAAGTCACATTCTTCGTTAAAGGCGAGAAGCAGCCAGCAGATTTAGAATTAACCAAGTGAAAGCTAGTAAGCGAGAAATTTGTCGTTGCATAAACGAGCCCTAAAGGCCAATGAAATCAAACTAGGAAAACGTACATTTTTTATAACTTCCTTGGTGCAACATTTTTGTTGGGGAATATGCAAACCATTTCATGAATTTCATGATTACATGAATTATTTGCACGTATTCTGGCTCATAGCATGACATTTTAGCATGAATTGTTGATTAAAGGGACGCCCGGCCTGCCTTATAACATTCCGCAAGCCTTATAACAGTTCGCGCTGGTCGCGTTCCGCGCATATACGAACAGTCAAGGTCATCTGAGATAGTAGCTGCGTTCAAGAACGTAGCTCCTGTCTCATTTGGCATTGTGCCTAATAGACGAACCAGCATGAACGCATTAATCGTGTCGTCACAAACCGGAATGATTCTTGTATTTTAATATCACAATTTATAATTTTCGAGGCTAGTGTCTTATAATTTTGCTTCGGCGATCTATTGGAATAATTAATTGAAATTTTTACCGCATTACGCTTTTAGACTTTTGATCTCATGGTAATTATTAGCAAATTAGTACATGCACGCACAGAGATGAAACGTCGTGGTTATTGTAAGCGCACAATGCATCATATAGTTACACGGGTCGTTCGTAAATAAAGTTCCATTATATTCAACAGAAAATCTCCTAGACGCCACATTTTAAAAAGGATTTTTAGCTAGGGAAAGACTAACGGTAAGGAAATAGACCTTTGGGGCCGTTCTTGATGTGGAGGATCGAGAAAAACGGCGCTAGGAGGTATATCCCGTTAACCTTATTTTAAGAAGTAGTAATTTGTAAATGATCATTTAATGAGGTAAATTATTACTTGATCACACATGATAACATTATTATAGCGCTATTTACAAAATGTACATTTTATACCCTTCAACATAGTCTTTTCGCATATACAGTAATTTATTTCCAACAACTTTGTATTTGCTGCACAGCACCCAGTGCGAGTCTAAATAAAGTAAAACTAGCGGAGTCGCTCGCTTCGCTCGCTCATTCCGCGTCGTCTCACTCCCCTTCCCTCCCCTCCCCCCGGTCTCCCCCCCATTAAGTTGCCGTTCGGTCGGTAGATGGCATCGTATGTTCGCGCTGCTGGACGTTGCGTTCTGGGCGCTGCAGATGCAGATGACTGCTTCGTATGTCCTGCTTGCTGCTGCTGCTGGCTGCCTTACGGATTTTGTGTAATTATATATATAGATAAAGTAAATCTCCTCCAGTCCAAAACTCACCTCAACCTGTCAATGCAGTCCCCTCCGTCGAATGGTAAGTATACCCTTGAACATTTTTCTCCTAAAAATCTCCTTCAAGACCGAGTGCTAAAATAGGATTAAAAAATAAATAAAACGTGAAAAGTCAAAGATAATTTTTTTCTGGTTGAACCTCCGAAATCATCCTTGGAAGCGATGGTTCTTTGTGCTGTCAAGTCTTAACTTTCATGTCCGGCTCTTGCAAAAAAAACAGGTTGGAGAATTGAGTGGGTGGCTGGCAATTTCCGTTGATGGACAGAGAAATGCGATAATCTTCTTTGAGGTAAAAGTGAACCGTTTAACCCTTGACCCACTCACTCCCTTAACTTACAGAATTCGTCTCAGCGTTAAAAAAACGTAAATCCATTTCGTTACGCTACGTTTTGTGTGTTGGTTGGTTGGTAAGTAGCGCTGTGCAAATTTGAAAGAATAAAAAAAACTTGTTAGGAGACTAGCAAGAGGCTAGTCAGCACCGTAATAAGGCCACAGGTGTTCCGGTGCAAAATTGTTAAACTAAGGCTACCCCTTCCGCTCCGACATAATATTATTATCTCAGCAAAAACGGTAGGCTACATCTACTATCTTGAGGCCATCCTGAGGCCCTTCCCTTTCTTTTCCAGTGTATTATCTCAACAAAAAATTGACATAGTCTCATTCCTGTGGCCCCCTCCCCTCATTTCCAATGTATTATCTCAACGAAAATCCTGAGGGGCCTCCTAATTTCCAATCTATTATCTAAACGAAAACTGTACATAGTCTCAATCTGAAGCCCCCTTCCTTTCCAATACATTATCTCAACGAAACACGCACAAAATCTGTATCCTGAGGCCTTCTTTCCTTTTAAGGCCGCCCGCGCACTGAGCGACTTGGCCGCGCGGCCAGGTTGCTGCAGCCAACAAAAATGATTAGTGCGTGGTTTTACATAAACGGTAAACATTCTCATTGGCTGCAGCGACCAGGCCGCGCGGCCAAGTCGTTTAGTGCGTGGGCGGCTTAAATGTATTATCTCAACGAAAACTGCCCATAATTTCTATCTTGAGGCCCCTCTTCGTTTCCAATAAACTATCTCTACGAAAACTGCACATAATCTATATCCTGAGGTTTCCCCCTCCCCCCTAATTCCTTTCCAATGTATTATTTTAACAAAAACTTAAGTCTCAATTCCGATAAAGGTATTCTTGCTTCATTATATTATTATTATTTTTTTTTTGGGGGGGGGGGTTATGTTTTGAGCGGTGAGATTATTATTTCTATTACATTATTATTATTACTATTTTTGGCTTTTATGTTTTGAGCGGTGAGATTTCAAATCATTGTGCCTCAATAGCCATTTTGAAAATTCTACAACTTAAAGGGTGGTGCTTTACTTTTTCCCACGGTGAATCGAGGCGGGACATCTTCAATCACGCCGTGAGCACCTCAAGCGATCCTCGACTTCGGTGTTCTCCTGCGAAGCGGCTCCTCTCTCGGCCGAAAGCCGCTTTCCTTCCTCAAAAGGCTTTCGCTCTCCCGTCCTTTCGGCTTCGCTTACTGACGGACTTGATGGCACGACCGCCAACTCGCCCAACGCTTCTCCAATACCATGCGGCCAAGCCACCCTTGCTGGTTATGCAATTTATCCCATCACCCACCCTTACTACGGCCCTGAGTCTAGTACAAAAAAAAAGTGTTCAAAAATAGTTGATTGAAAAGAGGCAGATGCAAAGTTTTGGTAAAATTCGCAGATTTTTCCCCCTTAAGAAATAATCATAAATCAGGGGTTTCAATAACGTTTGCCTAATCTTCAAGTGCAGTCTACGTCAGTGAAGTATTCAATTGAAATACAAGGTTCTACTGTGGGAGCAACTCGAAAATGAAAATAAAAAAAGGAGGGCAAGGAGTCCACAATTTTCTCTTTTTGGAAAGGCTCTGGACGTACAGTGACTTTTGTGAGAAGCATTTTGTACTAGCTTCAACAATTTAAAAATGGCGGCCGTCAGTAGACTTGAAACAATTCCAATAATGTCTTCATCAAATCTTTATTACGCAAGAGACAAGTGTTTTGAAGTAAGGATTGATCACAATGTGGAGTGCAATAAGCGACACAATTACAATAGCAATCCAAGACAGACCCCTACAACACCCCCCTCCTCCACCTTTATTTTCTGGGGAAAATTTAAACAAAAAATCTGTAATCGACGAAGATCCTAGATAAAGTCTGAAAGTTTAATTAAAACAAGTCTTTTCAACGTCATTTCCTTGTGTATAGAATTTGAAAGATATAGTTTTAAAAAAAAATTTCTTTATAATTATGTTTAACAAAACAACTCACCCTCACGAACCAAGTTGTGTGGTGGTAATTACGTTAGGTAAATAGAGCAGAAGAAATAGTCGGTGCGGAGCTTGCATTTGGGACTTAATTTTTGTACCTCCATTTTAGTCCCAAATTCGGTGCGGAGCTTCCATTTGGGACTAAAAATTAAGGTAAAAACAATGGCGTCTTTTTTTCTAGCTACTGCTGTGAGTGGATGTCTTTTGGCCTAAAAGTATCCGATTTTTCGGATTTGTTGGGTAGCTGCAGCCATTTACAGCAAATGGAATCTTTTCTTTTCCACTTTACAATCTTAATGTATGTTTCGCAGTGTAAGGGACCAGACATTCAGCAATTGTTGCTCGGGCAATGTCTCGGTGGCTTACTAATACCTGTTGCAGGCAGCTCACGGATAGTTGCTAGGCAACGAATACCGTTTGGCCTTATTGACAGTTGTCCGTACAGATAGCTGCACGCAGCCAAAAAATAAACAAATGTTTAGGAATAAACCTATAAATGCAAATGAGTTGTTGGCTGCCTCGGAAGCAATGTCGCCTGCAGTGTCGGAGTCGACGGTGATAAAATGGCGTGAGCGGCTGCTTTCGTGTGTGGAACGAAAGGGGCTTTCAGATCTTCGGGCTGGATGAGATTGAAATCAGGGCGTTAAAGGCCGATGAAAGAAATGTAGGTTAGAAGACCAAGAATGGCTCTCGGATGAGGGTGGGGAGCTGCGATGTCGTCTCCAGGAAACAAAAGAAGGGGAACTCGGTCGTGGAGGAGAGACATGGGCACTTGATGCCTTAATCCATTCATGAGTGTAAGGCTTTCTAGTCGTTCTCCAGTCCTTTCAGCTTCGCTTACTGACGGACTTGATGGCACGATCGCCAACTCGCCCAACGCTCTCCAATACCATGCGGCCAAGCCACCCTTGCTGAAAATTCTTCTGAGACGCCTTTCGATCTTTCGTCTTGCTCTTCCCGGCGCCCACGTAGCCATTCTCCATTTCGGTCTACGCTCCAGCCGATCAACGAAAGAAGAAAGGTCGAGGATTGAAGTCCCGCCGTGCTCGGGCAGTGAGGTCGGTAATTTCTTCTTTCGTTGATCGGCTGGAGCGTAGACCGAAATGGAGAACGGCTACGTGAGTACCGGGAAGAGCAAGACGAAAGATCAAAAGGCGTCTCAGAAGAAGTTTCAGCAAGGGTGGCTTGGACGCATGGTATTGGAGAAGCGTTGGGCGAGTTGGCGGTCGTGCCATCAAGTCCATCAGTAAGCGAAGCTGAAAGGACGGGAGAACGAAAGTCTTTTGGGGGAAGGAAAGCGGCTTTCGGCCGAGAGAGGAGCCGCTTCGCAGGAGAACACCGAAGTCGAGGATCGTTTGAGGTGCTCACGGCGTGATTGAAGATGTCTTGAGCCGAAGAGCCCGACATGCCGGAGCTGGAGCTTGCGGAGCGGTCTTAACTTTAACCAGTGGCGCAACTAGCTTTATCCAAGGAGGGGGTGCAAGGGCAAAATGTTGGGCCTTTCCTTAACAAGTAATCAGTGTTGAAAGCAAAGTTGCTCTCATACCCGACCACAAAAATTGTGAAGTTTGTCCCATTTGGGCCCCTTGATTGGTAAATTTTGCCCCCCCCCCCCCTTCCCCGTGGGCCTGGGTGCCTTGCACCCTTTGCACTACCCCTAAATGCGACACTAGCTTTAACCATTGCTGCGGTGAAATCTAGTGAAAAAAAGATGACCACTTTTGCCTTAGGGCCCATTTTAAGCTTCCATATAGGAAAACAAATAACACGCATATTCTTGGTAAAATACAGTGCCAACTCCATGTGAACACACAATCAAGCTAGTTATAAAGAATAGTACATCATTGGTGTTAACGCCTTTGGTTTTATGAAAGTAATGACCGAAAGAGCAAAGATAGGACAGTCACACTGAAAGTGAAAGTGTTAGCACCCCTCTGTTAACGAAATACGACACTATGAAAATGCGCAAAATTCGCGTGCTACGCTACTTTACGTAAACATTCTTATATAAATTATAATTCTTGTAATTAAATATAAGTGCCTTTACAGATAACTGAAAGTTGAAAGATTACGTCTTAGGCTAGAAAATAATAATTTCATCAGCCTTAATGTACGCCTTCAAACTCTACTTCAGTTATCAACTCAGGAGATATTTTGTACGCTTTCTTCTCATGGATTTTATCCATAGTGTGTCTTTATTCAAATTTTTTTCTTGTAAAATTTATATGCAAAACTCGATGGTGAAAATACCGGTACTTAAACGCCCTCACAGGTATTCCTTTTAACTAAAATAAGTTGGCTATACGTACGTAAAAAAAAAGGAATAATATTAAAAACTTAAATGATTGAACAATTAAGAAATTATGTGGTTGGTGCCTACCTCCATGTTAGTTTTCCTGCATGATACATTTCAGCAACATTAGTTTATGCAAATATTGCAAACGCATTCGTTTCCCTTTTTTTTTCGTTGTAGGAGGAGTTTCGGCACAATCGCTGAAACCTATGTAAATTTTGCAAAAGCTATCGTGTGGGATGGACGAAAATAGTGAGAGCGTTTCTTGTCCTTTATGTCGAAGAAACAAGAAAAATAATTAGCAACAAGCAATATAACACAAATACAGCTTACATTACGCCAATACTGGTACACAAAATTATGGGCGCAAATGTTGTATAAAGCTATTTATTAGAAATCTTCACAATTCTAACTAAAGAAATGTGGAGCACTGATGAAGACCTAACGAACTAAACACGAAAGTTTGGAGTTGGATGATGACAAAAAGCTGTCGATCATATATATATTTTTTGTGTTTAATTTTTTATTCTTGAGGTAAGACACATTACCTTTTAACGCATGTATTGCCATCTAGTCTTATTGTTAAGATTTGTTTTGTAAAAACCCACTTTACATACGAGCCAAAAAAAAAATGGACCAGAAAACTAAATTGGTGTTTCCATTTCATAATTGCTAAGAAGAAAAAAATGGATTTCATCAATTTGGACCTAAAATATCTGATATCTACCCTAAAACAAAACTCGTTAAGGATTCCCACCAAGCTTTTCGGTCGGGTGAAGTCGTGATAGCAAACGCCAAGCTCTTTCGCCATGCTAATCCCACCGACAAATACTTCAAACGTTAAACGAAATAATTGAAAATTGCGCAGTAAAACAATTTCATATATTTCATTTAACCTTCAAACTATTACTCGTTGGGATGAGCTTGGCGAAAGAGCTTGGCGTTTGATATCACGACTTCACATGGCCGAAAAGCTTGGCGGGAATCCCTAACGAGGTTTGTTTTGGGGTAGATTGCCATCTACTCATATTGTTAAGATTTATTTTGTAAAAACCTACACACACAATGGTTTACTAAGGAAATACAATTAAAAAAAGTGGAAAACTGGCTGTAAAATACGAATTTACTCGTTTGCTACCAGAACAGGCCTATAACTTGACACATTCATTTGCACACTACTTTGCTCTCTGCACTCCAACCAAAAGATGATGCAGCTATCTTTCTCTACTGCGTGACGAAATACCCACCATACGGAAAAGCCCAAGTATCATCACCGCAATAGTCCCGCCATGTGTAGGGCTGCCAAAATGCACAACGGTTCAGCAGCGAAGCAGCTTGAAAACTTGACCATACTTCGTACCATTTTCGAGATTCCGTGCTTGAGACTTATCTAAAAACAGGATAAATGCCGAGTTTCCGTTCAGAAACCCATTTTCGAGTACGGGTTTAGGTTACTCAGGATTGGAGTCACTTCTCGAGTTGAGGAAAAATTCAAATTACCATCATGTACTTAAGTACGGTCTCGAGTTCAAGTCAAGTACAAAGTCAGCCTTCGAAAAAAAAAGAGGAGACAACCCCTCTCCCATTTCGTTTTGCCCATCCCCTCTCTTAATTTACAATCCCTAGGAACATAGCCCCTACGGCAAATGATGACCTCAATTCCAGCAAAACGACGCGGTTTTATGTTGACGTCATCTTCGTTTCTACCCATCCGTAATTATATTCATTGTTTTTTTCTTTTTCTTTTTCTTTCCCCCTTCCTGCCTTCCTTTGTAATGCGATTCGCAAGAGGGTTAGGCCCTGATAATCATAGACGATGAACTCAACAACAACAAGTAACAAAAAAAATTGTTTGATTTTATAATTATGTATACTTCGTCCCGTACCCGCGGCTTCCTTACCAATGAATCTGAATTATTGGGAGAGACTGTCAGGCGTATATAGAAAAAAAAATCCATAAAAAACGTAAATACTATGAGGGGGAGAAGCGATAGTGAAAGTGCGTGATTGTGTTTTCGTGTGTCCTACTTTGACGTACAAGTTCAACGCTCTTTTCATTTTTTTTTCCGTCTTTTTTTTTTGTTTACGTTGTTTGCAATCTGGGTTGGCTCCATTGCCGCCCGAGGTAATCGATGTCCTCACTC
>JAHWFP010131855.1:0-34351 GCA_023313725.1 Lithobius niger | reverse complement strand
CCCCACAGAAATCATTTAGACCCACTAAAACCTGTAGATATAGCAAAAGCATTGCTAAAGCCAATCTGCACTTGGCCGCACATAAGCTTCTTGCTATATACTCTTCCCTTCCAGTGTGCATCGGGAGAAACTGGTTCAGGGTTAGTAGAAAAGTCTCATACTCAACAGTCACCAAACCAAACTCAACGACATAAATTACAAACAAAGCAATTAAATCCAAGAGTATGCCAAGTCTCTGGTTCTAACAAAAGCAGCATAACACAGTACACAAACAATACAAGCTGGGAAAAAAGACGAAGTTTGATAAATATACAGGGTGTCCCAAAAGTCCCAGAACAGCCTCACAACTTTTGAAAGGGTTGAAAGAAGATAGTGAAACCCTGCCAATGTAAACCATGTGCAATGGCTGTTTGCCGTGACGTCACCATGAGTTAGCCAATGACGAACGAGAACAACGGCTGTTTGGCCGTCTGATTGGACTAGCCCAGTCACGTGATATGCACGTCACAGCAAACAGCCATGGCGCGTGGTATAGCTTTGGTTAAAGGATCTACCTTTTTGTACAACGAGCATTACGCCACAATGCCAGCAGGGGCCCCAACTCAGAAATTTCCAAAGGAATGAGGGGTAGAGGAGTATCTTATTTAAAGGTCTTCATTAGGCGAGTAACGTACCGCAATGACAGCTCCGATACGACGAGCCCGGGCACGGGTTGTAGGGACACTGAGGCCCACACCCTGGGTTTCAAACCACAAAATGCGTTTTGGTTTTAAACCAGCTAAATTGAACGAAACATTTTGCTGCCACTACATCCCTTTGCAACGTGAGTAAGACATAGGGATGCAGAGGAAATTCTTAATGCCCGGCTGCCATTTTGAATGGGCCGATCGTATCGAAGCTGTCATTGCGGCACTTTACTCAACTGATGAAGACCGTTCAAATAAGGTATTCCTCTACCCCACATTCCATTTGAAATATCTGAGTTGGGGCCCCTGCCCAGGGCCCCCACATCAAAGTTAGGAGCCTGGGAATAACTACAAGAGCGGGCCCCTGCCCCGACAGAAATCTTAAAAAAATTATACTATGTTATAATGTTGGTTGCCACAATTGTTCATTCATTAATTTGGGCTGCTTACATTTGAAGGCTTCCCTGCCTAACAACTTGACAGGCTCGCACTTCAGTGCTCGGTGCCGTTGGATTGGAGTTGTTGTTTGTTGGGAGTATAAAAAACCTTTTAGACCGTGCGGGCCCCTTGAGCGGCCGGGCCCGGGTACAGCGGGTCCACCTGCCCCCCCCCCCCCGTTGTGGGGGCCCTGCCCTGCCTCCTCCCCTTCCCCCAAGGGTGCAGGCGTAATGCCGGTTGTACAAAAAAGTAGATCCTTTAACCAAACCTACATTGCCAGGGTTTCACTATTTTCTTTCAACCCCTTCAAACGTTGCAAGGCTATTCTGTAACTTTTGGTACACCCTGTATATATACATATACTACAGTATATATATTTTTTCTACAACATTTACTTCCAGTCTACTATAGCTGCGTATACTTCTTTTTAAGTAGTCCTTTCACTTACCCTTTCTCATAACATCAACAATAAAAACTTCGCAGCACGTACGTTTTATTACGTCACGGACCAGCGAGTATACTACCTTTTAAAGATTAAAATCGCGTGGGGTTTTTCTCCCGTGAGCAAGAAAGCGTAACAGGCAGCACACACTTTGTTGTTGCAACAAACGGTTAAAGTTTTATCACAAGAGTGCGCAGAAGACACGCTTCAAACACAAATCAAACGAAAACTACAATAAACGTGATTTTTTTACGATCCAAAACGAGTCGTTTTCCGAGTTGTTAATGACAGTCAAAGTATTAACCGTGTGTGGCGAAGCTCCCTCGTTTTGTTGGTCTCACAGGGTAATGCGCATCCCTGTGTTGGTCCTGGCACACCATTAAAACCGAAAATCCATCAGAATTATCCCTTAATTGAGACAGCTACCGTCCATGCCTGGTGTCTCGTGACGACAAGTCACTATAGCCCTGAATTTATCCCTTCTTCCTTGTGTGCCTTGTTCACGCCATACCGCTTTTAATTATCCCTGACAGGATTAAGCCAGGAACTGGTTCGTTCCCCAAGGCTTGCATAAGTTAAAGCTTAATCTGTAAGATTTATAGGCTAGGAGGCGAAACCAGATACAAAAGTTAAAGAATTGTTAAGTAACAGCCTCAAGACTTTATTGATAACCACTGGCTTTGTATGTGTACTAGTGAGATCCTTGTAAGGCATTGCATAACGTTTGGGCGACTATTTATTTCCCGTTTATCTGGGCGGTTTACGATACTGCCACGAAGAGCTGTAACTGGCGCTAGTTACCACGAAAGTGCGAGCCTATTAGGAATCAGTTTTACTTTCAAAGTAGTTGATGGCAGTTGGCCACGCAGTCTAAGCTTTAGCCGCTTCGAACCTGATATCGCTGATAAAAAATAAGTAGTGTTTTTGTAAAATAATTAAGTGTTTGACCACGATTAGTACTCACCCCAACTAAACATATAGACAAAGTCTTTTAAGTGTCGTCCCTTGCGTCTCAGTTCTGGTAAAAACCATCAGAGGATTAAAAGAAAACTCTATTTTTGGCACTTCAGTAGCTTCAATAGCTTCAATGAATTTTGGCACGAAATCAGTTGCTTGGTTGTCAATGCTTCGTTTTCTTTTTCCTTAAAACATATCTCATAGTAAGATTTCGTTAAGGCCATATTAACGAAATGATTATGCACCAAGAACTAGAAGGAGTGTAATGTTCGATCGAAGGTGTGTGTTTATATTCCTTTGTGTAAAAAGGCTAACACACAAAGGAATATAAACACACACCTTTGTTTCAACATATTACTAAGCCACCGTTGGAATATTTTTTTTATAGGAAAAGCATAAGGGATTGTTTTGGGGTGGTCGCCATCTAGAGGATAATGTTGACTATATTTCAACAAATTTCTACCTGTCGAACACCACTGCGATTCATTGTCAATGAATGGCAGTTAACAAGGTTTAGAGCTGGGCAGTCATTAATGGTTACTGCTTTTCTCCGGACAAAACAGTGTATGTCCACTTTTGCCGTCAACGAACATTGCACCCAGATCAAATCCTACCCTGCGCTTGGTACAGGCGCAGATTCCTGTGATCCAAAAGGGATGTTTCCTGGGTCTGGTGTTAGATTCTAGGTTATCTTGGCTTTGACACGTGCACCAACTTAGAGACTCTACGCTTTGCAGGTGCTTGATATCTTATAGGTTCTATCTGGTACTGCTGTGCCCCTACCGAGCCCATGTCCGCAACAAACTTGATTATGCTTGCATGGTGTATGGTTTAGCTAGTTACTCGACTCTTCCGATGTCGGACCCTGTGCACCACAAATCGTACGGTTGCTTGTATCAGGCGAGTGGAGCGTTTCGGACGTCTCTAGTGTTCAGCCTCTATGCTGAAGCCTCGGGCCACCTTTGGCACTTCGCCGGCAGCTGTTAGCCATTCATTATGCTGAGCAATTGCGTGCTGTGCTATCCAGTGCTGCTTGTCTGCTTGTGTGCATGCGGGAGTGACTGTTTTCCATCGCCTTCCATCAGGTTATTCTGTGTTTCTAGCGGAGCTTCTGGCACTCCGGCTGGCTGTTGAATAGAGCCTTGACCTTCGGGGCACGCATTTTTATGCTCTTCAGTGATTCCAAGAGTGCCTATGGAGTCCTCGGCAAGATATAACCCTAGGAACTCGTTGACGTAGTAAATCCAAACTCTGGCCGACGGAAAACTGTGATTTCATGCAGAATCTCGGGCCATGTTGGGATAGCTGGGTATGAGCATGTTGATGCTGCGGCGAAAGGTGCCCTTTCTGGTCTTCTCGATAGGGATTTGTGCCTTGTTCAATGCCTTTTCAGCTTTGTATCTTGTATTGCTCGCTGCTTGGCAAGCCCTGTGGGACAAACAAGACAGCAATAAGTTGAGGCTTTTATTGGCACAGTCCAGGAATGGCACGTGGCTTGTTGCCGCAGTCGCCGGGAAGAGGTGGTGTTAGTCCATTTGCATATTGGTCATACCAACCTTACCCATTGCTTCCTTTTGAGGGGGGAGGGTTATCTCTCACGAATGTCACTGGTGTTGCCTGCCACTCACGATCCGTCACGTTCTTGTTGATTGTCATGTTGTTGATCGTCGCCGTAACCACCTTCCGCGAGACAAAGTGTGTCAGTTGGGCGATGATTTTGCCCTCCTGTCCGGGGTGTTTCAATTTTTGCAGGCGGTACATATATACGATAAGATCAAGATTTGGGGTTTGGTTAACAGCTCTGTAATGTGTGACACAGTCCCCCCCCCCCCCTCATTGTCAATCAATATGTATCCGTGTTTTGGTCCTGAGATTTTTAGCCTTTAAAGGAATGTAGCAGCTTCTATGTTATACACATGTGCGTACTTAAATAAGGTTGTAGGATATTAACCTGAAGAATTGTATGCGCGTTTACCAGGTTTACTCTGAGGATTACATTGCACAACAACAAGATGTCAAAATATAAATACAAGCATTTTCAATCCTAGATGTGAGCCAGACTTTTTCACAAACTGAAAGAACCATCAGAGCGAAGATTAGTATTATATTAATATACATTATTGAGTGTATTAACATACTTTTAAAATATATTTTGTAGGCCTTTTAGAAGTTTTTACGTATATTAAAAATGATGTGAAATTAGCTATATTTTGTATCAAGATAATTGTTTTATGTCTGCAAGTTCCTCGTTTATTTATAATTTTTCAAGAAACTGAGTTTTGTAGTTGTTGACACAGAAAAGCCTTCTGGCTTTTTTTTCACCTTTGTAAATACGATAATAAAAATCAAAAAAAGTTTAGTACTATAGTGCTTCAGTTAGAGCAATGGGTAAAAAATTATGCAAGATTATTCGATTGATTCACATGCTTGGATTAATGCATGCAGCACCTACTGCCTTCCTCAAGAGGCTCATGAATGCCCGCGTTTGGCTCACGTGCAGCAGCGTGTTTCAAGACAGAATGATAAAATCAGAAAAGTTAACACCCCTCAGGCAAATAGGAACACCCGTACAGAAAAGCCGCCGATCAGTCAACATGGATCTTTAAAAAAAATGTAAACCCCAGGTATAGGAGCTACAATAAAAAAAAAAAATAGCTGACTGCAAGGCCAACAGTGTTGAGGTACTGATTTATAAATTTACCAGGGAAAAAAGGGGGGCTTTGAAATAGAGTATACTTTGGTTCGAAGAAACATCTCATCCATAATAATCCAGAAGAGGACCAGAAGAGGAAACTCGCGAAGCTGGTGCTAGATGTATTCCAGGAGTTCATCTCGACAAATAATGAAAATGGAAAACAAAACTGAATCCCTTTGATGTTTAGGGTAAGGTTTAACTGAACCGAGGTCAAAACTGGAAAGTAACACAAACAGAATAATGGACACAATCTCGAAAACCTAATTTTCGAAAGCCAACACCTCGAACCCCCTCCCTCGAAAGCCACAATCTCGAAGATCCTAAATCTCGAACCTAGAAAATTTAAACTTTTTTCAACAACAAACAAAAATTTTAATTGAATAAATTCGATTGATGGGGGAAATGTAAATTAGTAAGTAGGTTTTTACGAACAATAGCTCAATACACTGCAAGAGGGTCCGAAAATATTTACAGATATAGAAAGGATCTAATAGTAAAACTCGAAAAACCTCGAAAACTTCAACCTACAACTAAGGCAATTTCTCGAAAAATTGTTAATAAATAAAGCCCAAAACCTCCAAAAAGGATAAAGGACCCTCTAGCTTCCGTCATAGAAGGTAGTGGTACTAGAGACAAAATGGCTTTCACCATGTTTGTGGCCCAAACCGAGATCACTCAAGCGTAACTCACTATGACTAAGTAACCATGGTTGATACAAGAAACTTCGCGTCAGCCATTTCTGCTCTGAAATCACTGTAATTTCTTTATTGTAACAGCTGCTTTTGGCATAGGCTGTATTGGTTAACCTACACACAATCAAACGTAACAGAACTGTGCATTACATATCTATTTTTTATGTACAGTAAACCTCAAATGAGATCATTTGTGTTTCCTATTTTGTGGTACTTTGTCATACCATATCGTTTCTTCAGTAGACTGACTACTACTTTGACGTAAGCAAGCACTAAATTCCGTTCTCTCAATCATCGCAAATCCCTCTGTTGGTTAGTCAGTTCGTCAGCCTCTGGTCTTTTTACGTTGAGCCGATATTATCGTTGGGACTTACATCCTAACAAGGCCAGTCTTTAATGCAGACTGTTTGCTTCGTTTACCCTTTACCTTGTGATTTATTCTTTATTTAGGAGATTAAATTAATTTTTCATCTCCATGACAACGCTCAACGGAAACTAGGGCTAGGACGCCTTGCCATTCGTTCATCGACGATGGTACTCTCTGGTGACAATCGTTGAAAGTGAGCCCTAGTTTCACCCATATTTTACTATTGACAGAGTAAGGGCACGTTTACGCAACCACTCGCTTTTGCATTCTCGCAGATAGAAGCTAGAAATCACCTCAAATTACAACGTGGCGGCGGTTTTATGTCTGCTGCCTCGCAACGAAAACAGCAAATAACGTGAGTTCAGAAGCGTTTGGGAAACTTGTTTCGTCATGAGGAATTCTTTATATTATTGGCACGAATTATAAGACTGCAAGTATTTACTCAAACGATGTCGGATTTTGCTAATCCATTTGGCGTTGTTACCATGGCAATGTCACCTTTGCCATCGCGATCGAGTTATAGCTGCGAGAATGCAAAGGCGAGTCGATGCGTAAACGCGCCCTAAGAGTAGTATACCCATATCATGGCTCAGTACCGGCCGGACCTTGGATGAAAAATAGCCCCCAACTGGGATACACGATATGGCCGCCGAAAACGCCACTGATGCGATCGATTTGTTCTGTTGCCGCTTTCTATCAGCCGAGGGCGACACTGACAGTACAAAAATGCCAACGTTCCTTCCTTTGCAACACTTTCTTGATACACGAACGTGTCTCTTTTTTTTCCAAGCACAGAGAAAAAGCTGAACTGTGGCTGAGCGATAACTTTAAAAACTATTTTAAAATACATTTACAGATAATACAAACTTGTCTCACAAATCTACGCAAAAATTAAAATTATTATTTTAAAACCCGGCACTATCTGCCAATAGATGTCATGACTCACCGTCACCGTATACAAAGATGCGATTAGTTTTGCCAACTCCCGAACAGACCTCTAAGAAATGGGCCAATCGTGGCGGCCATTTTGTCTACCCCCTAATATTGTTATAGGTCGGGCCTGGTAGTTTACCGGCCATGCCCATATATACTCTACCCAGCCTGAAAGCATGCATGTCATGACTTTCAATTAATAGTTAAAGACCATAATGAACAAATTCAACCATACACCAATTATTGAATGAGTCTTCGCGGCTCTTAAAAAATCGACCAACAATCTCCTTCCACCCGCTCCACTCTTTCAAACTAATTTAGATTTTATTTAGTTTTTCATAGCTTATTTTCACCTGTGTTGTCATTCCATTCAACACCATTACGATTTTCTACTCGTAATTTGTCTGTGGTAGCTTTTCAGCTTAGTACTGCAATGTTGGCCAAAGTTAGGCTAGATTTACCAAAGTATGGGGATAAATAACCAATGTGCTGACGTGCCTTTCTTATCGTAGCCTTCCTTCGTTCAGTGCTTGCTGATTCTTTAAAACTGTGTGTTCAGAAAAAAAGGTTGGATTTCGACATTTCGGTTAAGTTTTGAAATTTTCTTTTAGTTTTTGGTATCAGGAAAGGGAGACAGGGGGGCGGAGGAGGCGGAGGTTGGGGGAAAAGGGGGATATATGTTGCACTGGCTTCCCTCTGCTTTCATGCAGATTGTTGATACCGTTTCATTTCCTGAAGCAAACGCCAGACGAAGGGGGCCAAAGGGGATAAAAACGGTTTTCTGTTTGCCAGGGGTACTGATTGATTTCTTTCCGATGGCAGAGGGGAAAAATTCTTTTCCCCTTAAAAAAGAAAAGAGAGAAATGTACGATCCCGCCAGCCATTTGCCAAGCACAAAAGAAAATTCTCGTTTTTTTTTTTTTTTCGTTTCTTTTCTTCTCTTTTTATTTTTTTTTCCTCCCAGCGGTCGAATCGCAAGCGCCAGAGATATTTCAAAGTTAGGAGCAGCGAAAACAACTTGGGCAATCAGCGGCACTGCCTCCATCTTGAGTTGAAGTCGTTAAATGGAATAAAGTACCTACTTCGCCTCATTCACTTCCGGTTCCTTGTTTCTTACGTTTCTGCGTACGAAATGGCTAGAATGAATGAAGGACTATTTTTTTTTCTTTGCTTGAATCAAGGACGTGAGAGGAGATTATTGACACTCCAAGTTTGGTTCCGAAAACTGAAATGTTTAAATGTGCAACAGTTAAGATATTCTGGTTAATTTTTTTGAAAAATTAGATGATGGTCGGTTTTGGGGTTAAAAATTAGTACCTTGTTTGTTACTTCAAATCTATTTTAATTTTCAACCGGTGAGATAAAAAGGAAGGGAGGAAGGAAGGCTGAAAGAAAGGGTATGGCAACACAGTGGTTATTTGCACCCATAGTCGACAAATGGTGTCTAATTTACGCAAACAGTACAGAACAAATACAGCTGAAACGCTTCAAGCAATCGACTAGCCTATAAAGTTCTTCACGCATGGAAGATATAGCTTTTATAAAAAGCTTCAGTTACTCATAACGTGCATCGAGCTCCAAGTTAAAAATATTAAATTTTACATGCACTACTTTCGACCTAGATATTACTGCTTCTGTACAAAAGCTAAAAGGCTACCACTAAAAAAAAAAACATTTTTTTGTTAGTTTTAGCTTTTCCACTGAAGAGATCTGAACTCCGGGTTGAAAAAATTAACATAATTGAACTTTTTTTTAAACTTGGAGCTAGGCACCTCACCAGTGACTGAAAATTTTGAAATAATAAAAAATCGTTGGGTGCACACACCAAAAGCAAAAGATTTATTTGGAGGGTTTCACTATTACAGAGCAATGAATGTGACACCTAGTACCTCTGCTTCATACTAAAACAGCCAAAAATGTGTCACTTGCTCACCTAGGCCATGAATATAGAAGCCGACATATTAAAATCGTGCACCAGCTACCTTTTTATGTATTATAGAAACATATAAAGAGTTTCTTTAGGAAAAAAGCGTGATGAACAGTATTAGGGCTCTGTTGGAATCGGAGAATTTTTTCTAAACCCAAAAAGGCATGTATTTTATGAAGGTTTTTTTTAACCCTTTAACAACCAAACTTACTGTGATTTTTTTAAAGTTTGTCGGTAGTATAGGATTCGAACCGACATTCAGTTAATTTGGAGACAACGAATCTAACTGCTGGGCTGTGCCTGCACAATATACTAGGCGGGAGGGAGGGGGGGGTGAATGAGGCTTAATGGCGCGTCAACAGCAAGGTCATTAGCGCCAATCTCATTCACAGAGTAGTGGTCCAGGTTGCCACTGCGCCACACATTACAGAGATGTTTAACAAACCCCAGGTCCAGATCTTCTAATAAATCTGTACTTCCTGCAAAAATTAAAAAACTTCCAGACAGGAGGACAGTCTTATCGCCCAATTGACGGGCGAACTCTTGCGGTAGATGGAAACGGCGTCGAACACCTTCAAGATGATGAGAAACAACAAGCTAGTGTCGGACCGTAAGTGGCCGTCGACACTAATGACATTCAGGAGAGGGGGGGATAGGCCCCGTCAAAAGGAAACAGTGAGTAAGTTTGGTGTGAGCCCAGGGACCGCTCACATAGCTTGGGCGCGCGTTTGGACTGTTTTTCGATTGTAAAGTGAGCCGTAGCCGTACGGTAACATGACAGTTAAAGGGTTAAGGGCTTGGTTTCACATCAGGAAATCTCACACGGCAAATCGGTTGGTGTAGATGACTAAGAAAGGTCTGATGCTGATTCGAGTCTAGGCAACAGTCTAACTTTTTGCTTTTTTCAAGTTTTTTTTTTATTGAGGTTTATTAGACGTTTTATTGCTGCATTGTGGTTCTTCTGTTGTTGTCTTGTAATTAAATTATAAAATAAAAAAATCTTTAAAAACATAGACCCAGAGTTAACAGTAGCCATCAGGGAGGGAGAGGGATTGAGGCTTAACAAAATGGCACCAAGCTCTTGGCTGCGGTTTTTTTTAAGATGTTTTTAAGATTTTTTTGCCGTTTGTGACCAAGACCACTATGAATGCTGTGATTGAAAATTAAATACTCTTATTGGAATGTACTTGTGGGAGCATAGCTTGTCAGGAAACATTTTGTATTTTTAACTGACTTCCCCGCAAAATAACGCCTCTTGGAGCCGACATTTTATTTCAACAAATTGGCTGGAAATTAAAGGCGCAAGCGAACTAAGCTCTTGATTAATTGGTCAAACGCTATTATACACTGAATCAGAGCTCTTCAGTTCTACTTAATGTACTTCTGGCTTTGTTTAGAAAAGTAGAATTAACTTGAGTGGGGATGGGGCACTCGCTTAACAATGAGGCCGATAACAAGCTACAACCGGAACCTTCAAGGCTCATATTTTGCTAGATGTATACATCCTGCAGCACTTTTATCCGTGTTCCTATTTCCTGCTTTATACGTCGAACGGTAAAATCCACTGTAGCTCTTATCCTGGATATGGATTAATGCCACTGCATACTAACAAGAAACAGCAGCTCAAATATTACATTGTGAGTAATATTCATTGACAAAACAACTCGTTAAACACGTAATTAATTGAGAGTATTTCAACCCATGCCAGCAGCTGTAATTCAATTTGGATATAAGAGCTGAATATCAGAGGCTTTTCCCTTACATCCTGAAAGTTGCGCAAATATCGTCGATTAATGACTGAAAAACGAATACGCAAGAATAATACAATATGCAAATGCGTTTGTTACGACCACCATGCTTGTAACATAGACAGTATCGGCCAAATCTTGAGTAAAAAAAGCAAGGGTGACTAAGTTATATTAACAGCCACAGAAAGAGCCGCTAATTCGGTTGATTTGTACTTTTACACAATTCTGTCAATCAAGGGCGTTTGTTACAGACTAAAAGAATGCCAACTGAGATGATGTCACTCTTTTCCTTGAAACACTTGCTGGTTACACGAACTTGCTGGTCCATTTACATTTATTTTTCAAATTTCTTGAGTGGGGGGGGAATTGAGGCTTAATGGCGCGTCGACAGCGTGGTCGTTAGCGCCAACCTCAGTGACAGTGCAGTGGTCCGGGTTGCCACTGCACCACACATTACAGAGATATTATTCAAACCCCTAATCTCTTTTTGAGTGGCAATGGGACAATATAAAAAGTTACTTAAAATTGGTTTTAAAGCTAATAAAAATGTAGCATGTAAATTATGGTACGTTAAGTTAAGAATACTAGGAAACAGGCTCTGGGCATATTGTAGGCAGAACGAACGGTTTATTTTAATTTATATTTGTGTTCATTGTTAAAATGAACATAAATATAAACTATACTTTACTATATACTTGTTAATGCTCTTTAAAAATCTGAGTGCAGTAATTACTCGACTAAGTATGGGCTTTTTGCCTTTTGATGTGAAGTGTTGCGCTTCAGTGGCTTTTTTTTTTACATTTTAGTTTTTTTTTACGTAGGCCTAACCTACGTATCAGTGACGTCATCCTCCAGTTTACTGAAGCTGAGTAAATCACCATGACGTCATCTATGGATGGACCACCTGTTCCAGCGTTCAAGTAGATTGTTGTCTATCGATGGCCGTAAAAGACTATTGTTACCTGAAGACGACAATCTCAGCATGACAATACACATCTACCACACGTCGTGCAAGGCATGGACTCAAGACATTGTCGCAAGCTACCTGAGGCCTTACCCGAAGGATTTTGGAGTCTTTCGTCCAACACCCACCGATTGGGGTGTTACTGCCCGGTCTGGCCGGCCACATTGGTAACCCTATTTAGGCTCTAAACCTATTCGAATTCTGTTAGGGCCAATACTAATGCGTATACTTTTAAGACCTGGAAGTCTTTGTAATGCTTTCACCCAGTTTGTACGAAATGATTGTGTAATACAAATGTGTTTTATATTTCTCTTTTTCATTCCTCCCTGCACAGTGCACACCCATCGTTAAAATACGACGTCAGTTTCACCTCTAACACTACGTATCACTAATTTTAAAGACTTTCGTTTGCTCCCACGTTTAGTTTCCGTTTCGTGGTTTGCAGCCTCTTTGAGCATCCCATACTAAAGATCAGTGCCACCAGCTAAAAATAAATCGCTAATAAATATATATATTGTTTGTACCGATTGCAAAGTTTTTTTCTTAGATACAAAAAAAAATGTAATAAAGCATTTAATTGCAAGCCAAACAATCATCTGTAAAGATAGTTTTTAACAATAATTTATAGATTCAAAAGGTTGACAATGCCATCGCTGATAAACGACTTACTTTACTTTACTTTATTGACTACTTGAGCCTACAGACCTAATAGTCAAACGCTCACATCTACAACTTAAAATCTAATACTTAACCTAATACCTAGTCCTAATTAACGACTTACGCCGCCTCCTATAACAATCACGATTAAAGGTCAGAAGGTGTTAACTTGTGTGAAGATGGGATTTAATAATTCTAATGCTCGCATCAAAACTTTTACGCCTAATTTTTAGCTGCCGTTTTAATTTTGCAAGCAGCAGCTGCAGAGAATTGCGTTAGAGAGTAGACCTATTCATTCATGAAACATGTTGTCGAGAGTTCAAGTTACCATAGCAACGAGAACTCATAAAACTATTAGACGCAGCCATGTGATTGTTTTTTTGTTTTGGTATAAACACATTGACTGCTACAGGCCATGCATTTGTTTTATATAAACCGCTTCGTCATGCTACAATGATTTGAGGTTTCTTATTAGGGATTCCCTTTGCTATTACAAACGCCACTTTGATCGCTGCATTGAAGAGAATGCCTCCAAGCATTCTTTTTCCAAATGAAGCGAATGTGTGTCGTTAATGGAATCCTTTTGTGTTTTACGGTTGCTTACCTTCCATAAATGATGTTATTTCGTTGAGTTACATCGAAAAAAGTTGTTAATTATAAGGAAGCAACAGCAAGTTGAAGAATAAAGCATGGAGCAAAGGCATAGACAAGCAGTTATAGTTTAGTCCTAAATTACGATAAATCGTTTTGATTACCGTTGTTGGAAAACGTGCTGTATATTTCCACTTTTCATCTAAGACTATTACGTCTATTTATTGCATTAGAACTTCCACTGCGTAACTCTAAAGATGTACCTTGCGGTGAACTGAAGAAGAAAGCACGGTGCTACATCATAGATAAACAGTTGTAACTTATCCCCTAATTACGATAAACACTGTATATTACCTTCGTTGGAAAATAAACATTTTCACCTTTCGTCTAAGCCTAATTACATTCCTTTATCGGAATTGGAACTGCCACCGCATAACTCTAAAGATGTAACTTCCAGTGAATTGAAGAAGAAAACACAGTGCTGCAGCATGGATAAAGAGTTTTATCTTATCCCTAATTACGATAAACAGTTTGTATTGCCTTTTTTGGAGCAACCCTAATTACATTCATTTATCTTAATTAGAACAACCACCGCATAATTCTAAAGATGTATCTTGTGGTGAACTGAAGAAGAAAACACAGTGCTTACAGTATAGACAGACGGTTGTAGCTTATCCTCTAATTATGACAAATAGCCTTTGTTGGAAAATATATCTCTCCACCTTTCTTCTAAACATAACTACATCCATTTAACTTGAGTTGAATCACCTGGTAGCTGATTAAAGTCAGGAATGATCATACACACATAAGCAATGGTTGATCTACTGTTGATCTTACTGTTCGTATCATAGTTAAGTCAAGTTATATAGCATTTTCTTACATATTAATTTGTTGTTTTGTTTTTATTTCAGTTGATTTCATTTCAGTTGATTTCATTTAATTTCAACTATGTCATCTACGCACCATAGATTACATAGTTGGAATTAAATAAAAGCAACTTAAATCAAAACAACAAATTAAGATGTATGAATACGGTATCTAACATGACTTAGTGATTCTGTTATATTCTAACTATGATACACAGATAGTTATATTAGTAATAGGTCAAACATTGCATTACATTACTGAACAATCTAACTAACCTAACTGGTTGGTGTTTGGTTGGCTGAATGGTTGGGTGTTTTACTGAAACCCCGGCCGCAAGACCATAGACTCAAGATTCTCACACTAACAACACGAGTGCTATCCTATATTAACCCTTTGACATACCAATTTTTTTTCTGGTGATTTCCTTTTTTTTTTTTAACTATGATAGTTGGGTCGGTCGTGGGACTCGAACGCGCGTTCACTTGGTTTGGAGACGAGGACGCAGACCACTGGGCTGTTGCAGCTCGCTTTGCTCGCGGTTCCCGGGACCCCCTCACAAAGCTTGCTGCGCGCGTGGGGACTTCGTTTTTGTCCTTAAGCTGATGTAAGCTGGTTTGAGAGAGTCAGTCGAATCGACGACTTGGTATATGGGAATGGGTTAAAAAAAGAAATAAAATCTTGAATCATTTATTTTTGAAAAGCCTTTCTGCTACTTTTACATAAGCTGCCATATATCGGGCGACCATTTTAAATTTTACGTCACTTCCGTTTATCACTTCCGGTCATGATATGTGTCATTTAAAACTTTGAAACTTTAAAACTTTGAAAAGCAACAAATCGTTGTTTCGCTAATTTCCCAAATTTCAAGATATGTCTAATAAATAGGGCGTGTTAATGACGTCACGAGGCCAAAAATGAGATCTCACTTTTTTCTAAGGTGAACACCAGTGAGAGTATCATTATAGACATCTACATAACGGATTTTACATGGTGTTTGCTAGTTAGTAGTCAGTGCAAACGACCTCACATTTTTGAGCAATTACTCAATCTGCCTCTACTCCATAACAAAATAAGTCATAAATTGTACATAATAATTATTGTGTAATTTATGGTTTTTTTTTTACTAACTTTGGAGAAAGTGAATCGAGTTGTTTTTATTTTGTCAAGCCTGAAAATCGTTATCTAGCCTAAAAAAAAAATACTAAAAACCGGAAAGCTTTGCCAAAACATGTGATGGAATTCAAAATAAAGGAAATGAAAATTCAAAAAAAAAAAAGAAACGCATAAGCCATTCCATTTCCATTCTAAATGTCAAAAAGTACAAAGAGTTGTACAATGCCTTAGCTTAAGTTTGATACACAAAAACTGTACATGCGAAGCGCATCTGCCACAGAATGGGATATTGAAGTATTGGTAGTAGGCCATTAGCACCAACCTCAGTCACGGTGCAGTGGTCCGGGTTGCCACTGTGCCACACAGTACAGAGATATTAAACAAACACCAAATCTAGATCTTATCATAGATCTGTATCTCCCGCAAAATAAAAAATAAAAAAACCACACAGGAGAACCGACTCATCGCCTAAATGAAGCACTTAGGGCCAAATTCATAATGACGGCTCAGCGTGAGCTAAGCATGAGCTCGAGCACAGCTTAGCAATTTGTTATTCACAATGACACCATAGCAGGAGCTGAGCACGGACTCAGGCTTCACTGTGAGGCCGACTTTGCAAAATTTGAACCTCGCTCACTTCGTATACATAATGGCAAAGCCAAGTCGTGGCTCATGCTCAAACCGTGAGTCGACTCTAGAAATCCTGTTTGTGTTTCCATGCATTCCTCAAAGCTCTGCTTTGCTAAGTGTGAGCTAGGCTCAAACTCACGCCAAAGCTTTACTTTTCTAAGTCTAAGCCTGGATTTCATTATGTATACCAAAGTGAGTCTGAGCTAGGCTCTGGCTTCACCCTGACTTAGCAAAGTACTAACTCAGACTTTGAGTTGAGCCGTCATTATGAATTTGGCCCATCTCATGGAAGATGGAAACGGTTACGAACCCCATCAAGATTGTGACATTCCACAAGCACATGACGGACCATTAGTGACCGGTGACAATAATGACTCCCTCATGAATGTCATTATTGTGAATTCCCCTTCTCAAAAGGAAACAGTGTGTTAGGCTGGTGTAACCAATACGAAAACGGACCAACACCACCTCTTCTCGGTGACTGCGACAGATGAGTGCCAAACCTTGACAATGCCTTTTATAGCTCGCAACTTATTGCATTCTTGTCTGTCCTAGAAGGCTTGCCAAGCAGCATGCAACCTCAGACAACGAGTTGGAAAGGCGTCCGAGGTAACAAGGCTGAGATCTCTTTCGAGATAACGAGAAAGGATGCCTGGTATTAGTATGAGGGAGCAACTCCCTGTGTCACAGCAAGAATTTATTCTGTTTGTAGTTTTATGTTTTCTTTTTTGATACCATATGACACCTTTCTGTGAGCAAAAACAAAAGTGCAAGTTGAAAACTCAAATTAGTATGGATTTACGCCCATTGGAAATCTAATTTTACGTTTTTTATAGCATAATACAGATTCTGTAAAAGCAGGGAAAAATAGGCCCACATTTTTATGTACAATGGAACGACTAATTGGAACAACTGGGTCAAGTTTCCTAGTTCTCTACAATACACATTTAAGCTGAATAGTAATTTGTTTAGAAAATACCTACTCCAATTGACGAAAGCCTACCTGGCTCCAAGTAACTGTCCCTGCTGAAAAAATTAAGTTCGTATCATATCTGAATACAGTTGACTTGCGCTAGAGTCTGTTTTTAATATGTTACTGCGAAAAATAAAACACTTTGTATGTATCTCTGACGTATCTCAATATTTCTAATACAGGTATAGTTATAACTAAAAATTTAATCCAACCAGAGACGTCAGGAAGGATAAAAGTTGGTGGGGCGTAAACCAGAAATTTACCGACATAATTTTCCATCTAGCCAAAATTTATGTAATTTTTCCAACTGATTTGCCGACTGACCAAAAATTATGTAATTTTGCCGACTGATTTGCCAACTGGTCAAACTTTGGGGGATGTGTGACACCCCCCGGCGGGGCGGGCCCCCCCCCCCCGACCGCAGTGAGTACAACAAGCTTCAGGTTACTGATTACTTCAGGTAACACACATAATTACAAACAAAAACGTCAAGTGTGCCGTAAAAAAGGGGGATATATGATTGAATTTTCACTTGTTAAAATGAATACGGATAAAAATTGATGATTTTTAATTGAAATAATAAAATGTACAATTGAGAAAATTCTATCTGTTTAGGTGCTGTTCTGCTTTACGTTTTAAATTTATGATTGGTAAGGCACAACAGCACCTAATCAGATGGAATTTTCTCAATTGTACATTTTATTATTTCAATTAAAAATCATCAATTTTTTTCCGTGTTTATTTTAACAAGTGAAAATTCAATCATATATCCCCCTTTTTTACGGCACACTTGAAGTTTTTGTTTGTAATCCGTGTACCTTTTTTACAGCTATGGCGTCGCGCTACAAAGCTTCACGCATGCAGTCGATTGTTGCTGGCCACTTTGAAACAATCAACTCAGCTCTGAAAGCCTCCATCTGCGAAATAAATACGCAATTCTATCGTTTTTAGCTGCCAATTTAATTAACAACGTAGCTTAGTTTGGTTTAAAAATATATGCGTTTAGCTGAAACACGGATTCTTTCATTTTACAGTTCAACAATCGACTTTTTAGCAAAGGCATAACATCTGGACTAAGAATGAATCTGGAGTTTGCTGAGTGGCATTGTTCCCTAAATACAATGGTTAAAACAATGTAAAACAATCAAAATGATCGTTCAGGGTCCCATAACTCCAGAAGGGATCGACCAATCGAAAAAGTGGTCCCTGTAAGGTTGAAGCACATGAAAATTTCTGGCTCAGATCATGTTTCAGATTTTAGGTAGATGCAGTAGTTTTTTCTGAAACCGTGTCAGCCAAGAAGAAGAAGAACAACAACAACAAGTGAACAGTTTTCAAATTTACGTATGGCTCCCTATGTTTACTCTTGCACGGCATTGCATAAAAGTTGGTGTAAAGTTGGGAAAAGTTGCTATCTACTATCTGGCCAAGTTTGGTCGAAATATATTGAATAGAAACGGAGAAATTAATAGTTTTAGTTTTGCTGGAGAGAGGACTTCAATCATATATATACACGGCGAGTAGACTTCTAATATAGTACGAAAATTAACTAAATTGTAATGTAATTTCGATTATGATTGATTTTGATTGGTGAATGTAAGGCTACAAAAAACATAAAGCCTTGTGGAATGCGATATTACATGGATTTTTCTTGTTTCAGTGATTTTAAGGATTTTTGTTTAAAGGCAGCGTACACCCTGTTCTCTACGCTTTAACCTTTTTTTTTGCATTAATTACACACAGGGTTGGAATGATTTAAATCAAAATTATTTATTCAACGAATCTTTGATTAATCAAATCAATAATAATCAAATAAAGCATTAAATTTACTTAATTATTTAATCAATGCTTAAATCATTGATTTAATCCACAACAAAAATCAATGATTAAATAATTTAAATATGAAAACAAAGTGTAACTGATAAACTGAAGTTTTTAAGACTAAATTGAATTAAAACTGGAACTGCTAATGAATCTGAAACATAAGGAGGTTTTCATTCATATAAAAAGCTCTTGAAGCTCACGAAGCTCTTAAAAAGAACAGCGTTACACAGTTCATAATTTTACAATCAAAACTTGAAATGGTAAGGTAGACAAGGTACCAAAAGGTTATTTTGTTTAAAGCAGTGAATCATAATCGGTGAAGGAGATAAAAGCCGAAGTTAATAAGCTATCTGTAACTAATGTGCATTTGCTTACAGCTTTTAAATCAAGACACACGCTAGCGTGTCGCCCGCCAAGATAAAACGATAACATCCAGATAAAATATATATACGAGCATGGCGACCACTAGACACGTTGGGTCGTTACAGCAAAGGTAGTTTGGCTGTTTTCAGCCATGTGAAGGTAAATAACAATGCGACAGAAAAGGCTAAAACTTGTTAGATCGCCTGACAACATAAACGACATTATTAATGACGCAGGCTTACCGTTTTCTTGTTGAAAAACGACGTGAATAACGTTGATATTTGCCTAATCAAGACACATGCTAGTGTGTCACCGCCAAGATAAAACGATAACATCCAGTTAAAATATATATATGCATTGCGACCACTAGACACGTTGTGTGTTTACAGCAAGGGCAGTTAGGCTGTTTTCAGCCATCTGTGGATAAATAACAATGCGACAGAAAATGCTGAAACATGTTAGATCGGGAGACTTTGGTCGCCTGACAACATAAAAGTCACTGTTAGTGACACAGCTTAACGTTTTCTTGTTAAAAAACGACGTGAAAAACGTAGATATTTGGCGAATTACTACTAACTACTAACTCGCACTACTGGTAACGCTTTTTTGTATCACGGAAATAAATTCTTCCATGCGGTGAATAAAGCTGGTTCTTAGCTTATTTTACGGGTATTGCTATGGAGGTGTGCCCTTTTCATATGGACCTATCTAATTGGTCAAGTGGTTCAGGGGTTCGGAAGCTCCAAACGGTCAAACTGATTGTTTTAAATTGTTTTAAACATTGTTATTATGCAACAATGCCAAACTGAACATTAAATAAATCCACGCGTTTGCAAGGAGATACTTCAGTGCTAATAAGAATTCCTTATTTTTATTTGAAAAAAGATGACTGTACACAAAAATCCTTTAAATGAAATAAATCGATTACTTGCAAAAAAAATCATGATTTATTGCAACCCTGATTATAGATAGGCATACTTTTGTTCAGTTTGCCCATACTTTTGGTGTGAGATATTTGATCGAACCGTAACATAAGTCGTCTGCTTTTTTAAAAAGATGATCCACTGTGATTGTTTACGAAAGAGTTTTCCAAATCTTCCAATAGTTTCTTGTTATTTGGTATAGCAACAACAGCCAATAATAAAGCAATTGCATTTGAAACCCAACACTAACTCAAATACGTTTGTCCGAAGAGGAACACGAAACCTTCCATTTGGATGTTTGAAGTCCATGACCTTGCGTCTAACGTATTATTACCACCAGTCATCAAAATTCAACACACTCATGAAACACAAAACTACGACAGAAAATGAAATTATTTTTAGTAACGATGACCGATTTTCTCTTCTCAAGACACAAGAAACGGGTGTTCCATTTTGTGAAAGTTCTGCATTTGTGGAACCTACGTTGTGCAGGACTGTGAAAGTGGTACCTCACCATCTCCCACTCACTATTGGTCTTTGACCAAGAAGTGTGGAATACACGTCGGCAAGTCTTCCATCATTCTTTATCAGCGAAATTACACGCACTTCATTCGCCTCCCTCCAACAAGCGACCAGCCAGGCCATCTTTTATGTGCGGCCTAACTTGGTTGGGTGGTTGGTTGGGTTGGGTCCTTGGTGGTTGGGGTCCGCCATTGGCATGGAACCGTCTCCCGATTGGAAGCTAAATAGGAAAGAAGAAGGAAGAGGGGCTTTTGTGAATTGGGCCAACTTGCGTGAAAACCAGATCCGTTTGTGTCTAGATTTCGACACCCAATTCTCTTGAAATTGAACTAAAACGAGCAATAGCATAGCCAAAGAAAGGTAGAGACAAGTCAGTCAACCTCTCCATACGTCTTTCTACGTGAGGGAGTTGGGAGAGGGGGAGGGGGGATGAGAGGGAAAGAAAGCTAGAAGAAACTAGACCTTAAAATATATACACCCGAGCCAACCAACGAAGTGCGGCCAAAACCAGGGAGGTGAAGCAGGGCTTCGCATGAGTGGGTTCCGTGTGTGTGCGCCTGGCCCGGCTACGACCACTCATGCAAGAAGTTCACCCACGGACGAATGTTCCTGTCTCCATGACGTACTGCCCGAATGAACGGCGTGTCAATTAGATTCAATCATTGTAACGTTCGTGTATGGCTACGTGGGCCTCGAGTCAGGGGTCCTTTTGAGCTACCCTTATGCCTCCACTGAGCATCACACGTCACGTGGAAGAAAAGTCATAAATCCCTGTCTTCGGTGCTGTATTTTTTATAAATACTTTTTTTTTTATCCTTTTAACCCCTATATTAATCATTCATGAAGTCCAGCAGCGAATGGTCGCCCTCAAGGTGCCTAATAGCTAGGCCTCCACCCAATAAGTCCTGGTTGGCAATGGTAATTTGCTAAGGAATCCTGTTCCTCTTGGAACCTTGCTTTGCTCTTTGCTTTGCTTTGCTCCTCTCACACGCTGGGCAGCAGCGCCCAAGGCAGAGGGGTGTCTAAGTTGGAAGGCGTACAAGGTCGTGTCTGCGACGGTTATAAAGCAAGGCTTCGGAAGCCGAGTAAATTGTGGGGCCGCCAGCTCCTGGGGGGAGGAGAAGGAGGGTTTTACGGGCGCGGGGGCCCCGTGATAGGCCTAGCCGGGCCGTTGGCGGTCGTTATATTCAAAGTCAGATCACTTGGAGGGTCGACTCCAAGACCAGAACAGTAGCAATTCCTGTAGTTTATGTGTCATGATAGTGAAGGAGTTTATGGGCCATCACTACATCACAAACACTTAGAAAAAAGACTCGTAAAGTTTTACTGACAAATTTTCCCTTTATGTACGAGCCATAAAATGGAGAAGGAGGCCGGACCTTTTGATTTTTATTTCGTATAAAATGGGTAATTACGGCAATTTGCCTTTATTTTCGACAACAAATTTGACCCTAGGAGGTTCAAACGTTTAAAAACACATAACTTCGTGAGATATGGCTGCATAAATCAACACCTCGCCGCGCTTGTGGCTTTGTTGAAGAGGCAGACAAATTGAGGCCGGCCTTCATTTGCGGGACACATTACGCCCGTTGACGGCCAGTAAAGTTCGTCGCGGGGCGCGTAAGGGTGCAGAAGGACGGAAAGACGGCAAGTACGAGGCAGGGAGGCTGGGTGGAAGGCGGGCGAAGCAAAGCAGGCAAGCTGATGGAACGAAGAAGCGGCAATCGGTGCACCGGGGACGGCAGCAAACCTCTCTTCGGTTCGGTTCGCTTTGCGAGGGAAACGCCCGTATTGTGGCCGCCATGGGTTGACAACAAGGGCCATCTCCTGCGCATCGTTTAGGCGGCCATTAGCGAGGATTAGAATACGTGCTTTTAAATGGTGATGGTTGACCATTTGCTCACTGAACAACAAAAGTGCACCGTAATGAGGATGGTCGCTGAGAAAGACCAAACGTAGTTGCTGGATGTTTAAACCTTACGCCCATGTTAACTTTATTTCAGCTATACAGTGATATAGTTGATACACATTTATTTTATTTTTCTATAAGGCAATAGTGCGGGACATCATTCCCGATTTTCATACAAAGTTGGAGCGTATAAAGTGTCGTACTGGAAGGAGGAGTGTTCGGCATTATTAAGGCTTGCCTGGTGCTCATGTCGGACGTGGTATGTAAAAGGTCCCATTTCTGACTGGAATTACCAGAAAATTGTCCCTCTCACCTTCCGGTGCCACGGCTTGGCCTGGGAGTGTGACAAAACTTCCAAAGTATCATGCTTTGTGCCAGTCGATGACGGATTACAGTCAGAGACGTCAGGAAGGTTAAAAGTTGTAGGGATGTAAACCGGAAATTTACCGACATAGTTTTCCATCTAGCCAAAAAATTATGTAATTTTTCCGACTGATTTGCCGACTGACAAAAAATTACGTAATTTTGCCAACTTATTTGCCAACTGCCCAAACATTGGGGGGGAGGTGTGACACCCCCGCGCACCCCCTCACCATAAAAACGTCCCTGATTACAGTGCCCAACTTGGCGAATTTTTGTACTGGATTTAGGAAGGCTCACATGCTGGATCGAGTGTGGGCAGCTGTTAGTATCACGTCAACACAAAACAGTGCCGAAAACGTGACGGATTAGCGCCAGTGACTGTTGCCACCAAACTGTAGGTTTTTCAAACATGGTGATCATCAAAGCAGCCGATTCTTGCTTGCTGTGTGGCTAGAGAGACTTAAGAGCCTCGTTGTTAACAATTGCAGCAATAAAACGACAACGATCCTCTGTTGTCACCCGTGTGAGTACCGTTCCCGAACAGACACTTGTTTATTTATAATTAACACTGGCGATAGCATTAAACATTAAACATCTTTAAACCAAATTTGGAATCTAGCCTTGACTAGTCATAGCCTGTCTACAGTCCAAAAACTGTGAAATTCGGTCGAGCCAAACCCGAGATACAGAGAGGGGCCAAATAGACAACTTCTTGTTCTGCTTCTTCTTGATGATGATGATGTTGTTCTGGGGATACTTTCGTCTGTCCTCTCTACAGGGCAAACCATTTGTCCTATAAAGCTGGTTCTTAGCTCATTTTACAGGTATTGCTCTGTAGATGAGCCCTTTTCCATAAGGCATTTTCTAATTGGTCAAGTGGTTCAGGGGTTATGGAGCTCTAAACGACCAGATTGATTGTTTTACATTGTTTTAAACATTGTTATTATGCAACAATGCCAATTAGCAAAACCCAGCTGCAAGACGTAGACTGTAGATTAAAAAAATTGTTTCTATTATTAACACTGGCGATAGGCAGTGTTAGTAAGGGTCTGCCTAGAGTCTCTGTGTTAAACTATCAACTTTCACCGTCAACTGCACTGTTTTACAGTTTAGCTGCAATTCTAAAAGTAACACGAATTAATAAACAAAAACGGAACGTTAAATGTTTAGAGTACGGGTCTAAAAGTCAAAACCTAGAAGGAACACGGACAAGCTTTGACAGTCAGGGTCTAGGTGTACAATTTTGTTAGTAGAGGCTGGTAAGCATTAGACCCTTACTACCCGGTGGTCAGCAATAAATATATTTTGGCAAAAAACTGTAAATCCTCCTACAAAACCCCATGTGATGATCCAGTTGTAGTACGGTATACGTTTCCTGCTTTGCGTTATGTTGAAAAATATTTTTCGATTTAGTAACAAGACAGCATATTCGCAGCAGGGAGCATTAATTTGGCTATCCTCTGCCATAAATCTACGAAATATAATAAAAATATCTAAAGCAGCAAAAGACAAAATGCCGAATCGTCACAAGAAAATTGTGCTCTTAAATTTCCATAACAATATTTTAACAACAAAGAAAACCTGCTACAACCGTTCAGACACACGGTCTATCCGATAGACTAGAACTAAGCTAACCACCGGGTAGTAAGGGTCTAATGCTTACCAGCCTCTACTAACAAAATTGTACACCTAGACCCTGACTGTCAAAGCTTGTCCGTGTTCCTTCTAGGTTTTGACTTTTAGACCCTTACTCTAAACATTTAACGTTCCGTTTTTGTTTATTATTTAGATAAAGGCGGTATTGTTTATCAGTGAAATCGTTCTCGATGACTATCTATCTATATCGCCGTCAACTTGCATCAACGGCCTCAACAGTAAACAGTGATTCCTTTCCTACTTGACACGTCATAGCCCCTCGCGGTAGAATCGTCAACTATCCAGATATGTATACGCGCTTTAGTGAAAATTAGGGCAAAAACTTCCGACGGATCTCGCCAGGTCTCGCTTGTATTACAAACTAAATTTCCCGAGATGTGAACGCAGACAAAGCAGCAAAACATTACGAGAGGTAAAAGAAAAATACCTTCACGGATGCCTTCGAGCAAGCGGCTCAGTTATTAAAGTAGTACCTTCGCGATTAGATAAGCAGCCACGAGTCAGCTTGACACGCGTTCAAGAATAACTTTAAAATAGCAAGCAAGTTGGAAAAGAAACGCCAGACTGACTTTGGCAGTGGTAATGCAACGAACACGAAAGAGGCCACGCGACGGCGCACATAATTATTTTTTGTTCGACATGCGCTCGGCCATTTTTTTTTCTCTCTCGCGGCTTAAAGATGGCGGTAGATCTCCCATGTGTAAAGTTGAGCGAGACATTCATTTTTATAAAGTCGCTTTGGTTTAAGCCCACGAAATTCTCAATCTCAACCATTTCCAATTTCACTAAAAGGTTAAAAGTTAAATCACGATACATAAATCACTGTAAATTACTCATGAATAAAACACAATAACAATAATGAAAATCATACATTAAAAAAAAAATGTTAACATCTGGCAAACTCTGGGCGGAAAATATTTGGGAGGGGGGGGGGGTGGTTGACCACAAAAATCCGGCTGAATTACAATCAGAAATATGAGAAGGTGGAACGAAACTACCAGACTCTGTGCAAGCGCGGATCCAAGGGAGGGGCCAAGGGTGCTGAGGCCCCCTCCAACGCAAACAGATTCGAAGAAACTGTCAAAATTGCAGAAAACACGCAGTTAAATTAAGGCAAAAAATACATGAAAACGCAGAAAAGTCACCTTGCGGCTCCTTACAAGACTTCATTGTGGATCGCCCTTGCCTCGGGGATAAAAGGAAAAAGATATAGGCCGACAAAGTTTATACATAATTTAGGTAAAAACAACCCAATCAAAATATTTTGCCCTCACCCCCCCCCTCCCTCCATCCATCAGTACTTATTCTTTGCTATACCCCTGTGTACAGTTGTATCGTGGTTTACAAATTATGGCTTTATTACAGAATTAAGTGACTGTTTTACGAACTGTCGACCACTTCAATACCCTTACCATAACACCCCAGATACAACACGAACAAATATTTATAAATGGCGCAAACCTATGTTAAAGTATGCAATAGGCTACGCTCTATGAAGCGCAACAGATTGTACTGGTTTTTTTTAATATTTTTTTTAGCCTTTCAGGGTGTCAGAAAATGGTGGAGCAAAGATGCCCAATTATTCTTGACACTTTTTTGATACTTAAAAGACAAAAGGGATCAGCTGCGACTAGTTTTCCTTCTTTTTTGCTCTAGTAACTAACGTAGAAAAAACGATAATGCACAAAATAAAATAGTGGTAAAACCTCGGAGAAAAAGTTAACGTTGCCAACATTAACTGATTAACACGTTTGTTCTCTGAGAATGACACCGCCCAAAATTCGTTGCTGTCGAAATATATGTACGTACGTTTTTGGATATTTTATTGTTGCGCTCTGGTCCTGGCTTTTTTTTTTACGTTAAGGAAGACATAGTTTATTCGTTTATTATGATTATTTTTCTTTTTACAAGAGGAGTATGAAAGCGATAATAATACACTAAAATAGAAATAAGATTTGGTAAACTTTTATCATTACTTGTATTTCATTGACATGATGCAACTGGAATTCACCAACGAACTCTACCTCACTACTGAGGTTTTTTGAGTCGTCTTTCTCTCCAACCTCAGTCACAGTGTAGTGGTCCGGTATATATACAGGGTGGTCCACAAAAAACTAACAACCTAAAATTTTCTAAATCCAACTTTTCTAGTTAGCACCCTTCCGAACCAAGAGAGGACAGAATTCTTCCCGTTTCATTAGCGTTGATTTCTGTCCGCTCCTGGTTCTGAGGGGGTGCTAACGAGAATAGTTGGACTTAGAAATTTTTGGGTCGTCAGTTTTTTGTGGACCACCCTGTAATCATGCCTTGGAGAGATGGCTCAGGGTCATATGGGTCGACGCGCCATTAAGCCTCAATCCCCCCGCCCTCATATGGGTGTAATCCGGAGTTCGTTGGTTGAATCCCAGTCATGTCATCATGTAATGATGAAATATTAGTTCACAAAATTGGGTTATTGAATCTTCCTATTTTTGTGCATGATTGTCGCTGTTACTAATTTTAATGCTGTTAGCATGCAGCTGTTTTTTTTTTCTTAAACAGATGTAAAAAGGAAAGAAGCAGGTCTTAATCTTGTACTTCTCTATGCTTGCCCCTTTTTTGATACTCTTAAGGTTAAATAGTAGTTGCGATCCGTTAGGAATATAAGGATTTGATACAGTAAATTTTCTGAATTCCTGAGAATCAATAGGGTAGTCAGGGTAGACAGTTCGGTAACGGCAGCAACTTAATTCTGAGCGTAATGAGTTGGCGTAATATTCCAAATAAATAACTACTTGATACCGAAAGGAAAAAGAAAAAGATGCTACATATTAGCAGGCCAACTAAGAAAATTTATATTTGCATTTTCGTTTCATGTTGCAATCTTTTTCCGAGGGTTCGTTTGCATGTTGCAAAGAGAAGTTGCAAGCTAGAGTTTGCTTTCGTTCACCTTCAGCAACATTCACGGTAATATTAACTACTATTCTTCAATTTTCTTCTTTAAGTGGACGCAAAGTAAACACGTGATTAATATAGGCCTAACGAACGAATTTGGGGAGGTTTAAAATAAGTAGTTAATGACTCAATCGTCTGCTAGAGATTGGTTATGGTGACGGGCGTTACACTGGAAGAGCAGAGCAAGCCCATGACCAAGCTATGCACATGACCAAGCTATGCACATTAGTAATTAATTGCATGCTCTAGTATATGTTGGTTTCAGCAGCAATACAAACCCCAAAGCAGGGATGCTGACAAGCCCGTGCAGGGTTGATAAAAATCATGATGTTTTCTTTAAAAAATCAGATTTTTGTGAGTTAAATCTGATTTTTTATTTATTTAAACCTGATTTTTTAAAATTTAAATCAATATTTTTTTTTACCACTGTTATTCATTGGTTATTCACGGGTATCATTTTGGTACCTATTTCCATACACAATGCGTAGAAAATAAACATATATTTTTTGCCAAATTTAGATTTCGAACCCTGAGGTCAGTTTTAATAAACTTTACGGCTGCTTCTGATTTAAATATTCAGCAGGCCATAAGATAAATGGTAAAAAGAATAGCTTCAACTTTATGTTGATGATTGATCAGTCTTCAATCAGGTCAATGCCATATGACTGATTTGTTTCTTGTTCGATACTTTCAGCCAAAACACAAGTTTAAGTTTTCCACCCTTGACTGTTCCCGGACGATTGCGTATTTTTGTGTGAACACGTCCGAATACTGAAAACAACCTCTCCATAGTCCACAGACACTGATCTTAAGAGAAACTAAAACCTAAAGCTTACCACTAAACTTAAACTTAAAGTTTACAGGGTGCAAGCAACTGAAATTTTAAAGGAAGGGTAAATTTATTGATTAAATCTGCATTATTATTAATAAAAGTCATTTGCTTTAAATCGGCTTGATTTAAATCAGTCCACACTGTGTACGTTTATGAGCACTCCTAAATAAAGTGCCCAATATGCCGATATTGCAGTCGTATTGGCTCTTGACATTTTCTCTGCCAGGATTCCTACGTCACAACAATAATAAAAAGCCAGGCTTCCAGCAGTCACTAACTGCATTAAACATTCTTAAAACCATTCAGCTTTCGGGGTTAACCCCATTGGGAAAGCTTACAGCGCTACCCCAGACTTTTTAGCTGGGTGGGAATGGGGGAGGGGTACACAGAATGCTCACCCACCAGTCATAGGTGGTTTTTTTTTTCAATGTTCGGGGAGGGGGCAGTAGGAAATGCCCTACTAAAACCAAGATGTACATGGTCCCACGTGAGGGAGGATTGAGGCTTAATGGCACATCGACAGCAAGGCCATTAGCGCCAACCTCACTTACAGTAAGTGGTCTATGTCTATGTGGGCGTCCATGTTCCAACACATTGTTGAGCTGTAGCCCTAGCTGATTCCACAGGGCTCCCATCATCCTTACCTCCCTGGACAGAGCTCCCTATGATCCCCTCCTAGCTGTAACTTGTTTCGCTGCCACCACCACGTATTGAAGATAAAGTACATTCGTTGCGTAGTTAAACTAATTTAATGGCTAGGCCAACGAAAATATTTGACACAGTAAATTTACAGTTTGGACGCCACATGGAAATAAACAACAAACCTACCTCCCGGTTGCACGAAACATGTAGTACAGTTACAGTTGACCTCTGGATTTATCGTCTCTACTCTGAGATCACCATTTAATCTATGCCTGCTCTAGCTACACACGGACAAAACCCGTTTCAACCCAGAAACAGTCACTTAATCTACACCTCCTCTTTGCTGCACACTAACTACTAAAACTTCCTACAACACTGCTAGACCTTGCATGGTATCGCGACCAACCCAAGGGACTTCAACATACTAGACCGCAGTAGGTGAAACTACGTCTGTACAAGACCACCTCAGAGGAGAGAAGTGAGACTTAATAGTGCATCGACAGCTAGGTCATTAACGCCAACTCATGTACAGTGCAGTGGTCCGGGTTGCTACTGTGCCACACATTACTGAGATGTTAATCAAACCCCGAATCTAGAGTTTATCATACATCTCTACCTCCTGCAAAAATTAAAAAATCCCGATCACAAGGACAGACGTATCACCCAATTGACAAGCTAAGTCTTGCAGAAGATGGAAACGGTGGCCGTCGACACCAATGCTATGCTACAGGCATCTCCCCAAGCCTCTAGACGCGACGTATTTCATAGGTTATCTCCTTACAGGATTGCTAGAACCTATCACGAAAATCACCCTTACCGATTCCATGTCTGCCTTTCCACAAGTCTGGTCCAAAAACCATGGGCCAAGCAGGACTGGATTGCACAGCACATAATTGCACAGCAAACTGAATTGCTAGCTGCTGCCAGCAAATACCCAAATGTATCTCTGAGGCTTCTGCATACAGGCTGACCACTGGAGATGTCCAAAATGCCCCATTTGCCAGACACCCAGGCCACTGTGATGTACAGTGTTCAACACCTGCAGAGTCGAGTTACTAGCTGAACCATAGACCATGCATGCATAATCAAGTTTGCTGCGGACAACTTCTCGCCAGAGGCATAACATGGCAGTGTGATTAGCACCCCACGAAGTGCCAGACAGAACCCGTAAGATGTTAAGTGACCACAAAGCCTTGTCCATACATTGGCGCAAGTGTGTAAGCCAAGACAACCTAGAATGAAACACCAGGCCCGGGAAACGTGCCTGCAGAACCACAGGAATATGTGCCTGTCCTAAGCGCAGGCAAGGATCTGGATGCAGCGTTCGTTGATGGCAGAAGTGGACACACACAATTTTGTCCAGAGAAAACCGGAAACCATTATTGATTGCCCACCTCTGGACTTTGTTAATTGCCAGCTGCATCTGACGCTCGCAGGTCTGCATACAAGTTGCTTGAAAGCAAAGGATGAAGACATCAACAAACAATGACTAGGCAATAGCGGGTTGCTGGGGAATAGGGTTAATCCCCCCACTGAACAAGATGACACTGAGAACATCTCCTTGAGGGACACCGTTCTCCAAAACACACAGGCGGGAAAGAGTGGTACCGACATGAATGCGAAATGAACGGGTCGAGGGCAAAGTCGAAAAAAACAGCGGTATCCATCCCCTCAAGCCATAGTTGTACAGGGTATGGAGAATCCCATAATGCTTGGTCGTGTCGTAAGCCTGGGGCTAACCAAGCCTTGTCTCTCTGAACAGAGTTCCGTAGCATGTTACCTACCATACCTCCTACCTGTAACTTGTTTTGCTGCCACCACCACGTGTTGATGAAGAAAAAGTAGACTCGTTGACGAATTAGACTGATTAATGGCTAGGACAAGGAAAAACTTTGCACAACAAATTTACAGTTCGGACTTCATGAGGAAATAAACAACAAGCCAAACTGCCAGTTCAACAAATCATGTACAGTAGTTCACCTGCGGGCTTATCGTCATGATCCTGAAATTGCCGCATACTCTATGCCTGCTCTAGCCTTACGCTAACCACTGAGAAAGCCGGTTTCAGTCCACAAACTGTCATCTTGATATCAGCTATGCTCTAACTACTACAACACTGCTAGGATGTTACTGCAACTTCACCAAGTTATTTTGTTGTACTAAGCCGCAGTATGTGAAACCACGTTACCACAAGACTGCATCAGACTGCAGGACGAGAATTCGACTCAATCAATTTTCCCGGGTGTGTTGTTGGGTTATTCAGGCTTAATGGTGTGTTGACAGCGAGATCATTAGCGCCAACCTAAGTCACAATACAGTGGTTTGGAATGCCATTGTGCTATTACAGGGATGTTAACCAAACCCCAAATCAGATCTTACCATATACCTGTAACTGTACCGCCTATAAAAATCCTCAATTCCCCCCCCCCCCTATAAAAATCGAAAAATCTAGGACAAGAGGACAGAATCATAGCCCAATTGACACGCTATGTCTCGTGAAAAGTGGAAATGTCGACGAACACCATCAAGATGGTAACAACAAAAAAGAACGTGATGGACCGTGAGTGGCGGGAAACACCAATCACGTTCAGTAGGAATAATCCCCCCCTCTCAAAAGGAAGAAATGATTAAAGTCGGCGTGACCAATATGCAAACAAGCTAACACCGTCTCTTCCCTGCTGCTACAGCAACAAGCCAAGTGCCATTCCTTGACAGTGCTTTTAATAGCCTGCACCATATTGTCATCACCATATTGCCATATTGCACCAGGGTTTGCCAAGCAGCGAGCAATCTCAGACATATAGCAGCAAAGGCATCGGAGGGAACAAGGCACAGATCTCTATCGAGAGGAACAGCTCAGCCCCTTTTGCTGCAACATCAGCATGCTCATTCCCAGCTATCACGACATGGCCCAGGATCCAGCAGAAAATCTCAGTTTTCCACTGGCCAGGCAAGCGGGAAAGCAGAGTTTGGATTCGTGTGTTAAGCGGTTCCTACGGTTGTATGTCGCAAGGCATCCAGGGCACTCTTGGAGTCACTAAAGATGATAAAACGTGTGCCCCAAAGGTATAGGATCCATTTAACAGCCAGGCTGAGTGCCAACAGCTCTACAAAAAACACAGTGTAGCCTGAAAAAAGGCAATGGGAAACAGTCTCTCCCTCATACACATAAGCACATGCCACACCAACTTCTGACTTCGATCCAACAGTGAAAATCCACTGATATCCGCCATACTGATAACACAGCCGCCAAAACTCTTGCTAGTATCTTGCTGGTGGAGATGGCCTTTTGGGAGGGATGCTGGACAGAATGTGAAAATGCTACTTGGGACATGCCAAGGGGCTACTGGCATCTCCTCAAGTCTGAAATGCGGGGCAAAGGCAATCTCGAAAAAAGACCGCAGGAGCCTATCGTGGAATCATGCTTACCCAACTTGCATCTGCCTTCCCGCAAGTCTGGTCCAAAAACCATGGGCCAAGAAGCACTGGATTGCACAGCTCTTTCGCACAGCATACTGAATGGCTAGATGCTGCCTGCGAGACTTCAGCAAAAAGGCTATGTCTCGTGAAAAGCCATACAACACGCCCCAGATGCAGGCCACTGCGGTGCATAGTGCACAAGATCTGTAGAGTCCAGTAGCTTGCTGAAACATAGACCATGCAAGCGTAATTAAGTTTTCTGCAGACAAGGGCTTGGTAGATGCTCAACATTGCAATGCGATCTGCACCCCATGAAGTGCCCGACAGAACCTGTAAGATGCTAAGCGTCTGCAAAGCATTTTCTTTAAGTTGGAGCAGGCGTGGAAGCCAAGATAACCCCATTTGGGCCATAGGAATCTGCATCTTCCCAAATGCAGGCAAGGATCTGGGAGCAGTGATCATTGATAGCAAATGTGGACACATACTGTTTTGTCGAGAGAAAACTGGAAACCATTACCGACTGCCTAATTTGGAGGTTCTAAATACCAGCTGCAGCTACTATTCGCAGAACTGCATACAAGCTGTCTGAAAGCGAAGGTCAAAGTATTAATCAACAAACTATGACTGGGCACCAGCTGATTTTGGGCAATGGGGTTGATCCCAAAGGCAAAAAAGGTGACACTGAAAACAGACCTTTAAGGTACACTACCCTCCAAATAACACAGTCTGTAAGGAATTGTCCCAATACGTATGTGAAAAGAATGGCCCAAGAGGAGATGCAGAAAGGAACAGCAGCATATTTCCCCTCAAGCATTTAGCATTTATTTAGCAAGCAATAGTTGTAGAGGTTATGGACAACCCCATATGCCAGGTTGTATTATAATCCTTCTCCAAGTCAAAGAAGACTTGAGCCAGATGTTGAGCGGGCAAAAAGCCTTTCTCACGTGTGATTCAATGACAACCAGATGATAGATGGGGTGGAGGGATTGAGTCTTAATGGCACATTGACAGTTAAGTCATTAGCACCAATCTCAGTCCAGTGCAGTGGCCCCGTGATGCCACAGAGCCACAAATTACAGAGACGTTAACCAAATCCCAAATGTAGATCAAGATAATCAATGGTTGACCGAAATCATCGAAAGCTACACTAGGATACAGATAATAAATTCCGTGTTTCTATCACCCAGATCAACCTCTGACTGGCCATCTGTTCCATAATTTTACAGATGCAGCTAGTCAGAGAGATTGGGCGATTACTGGAAGGAGAAGTCGGGTCTTTCCCTGGTTTATCAATTGGGATAACCACTGCCATCGCCCATGCATCCAGAATAGACGCTTCTGCACTGGGCAGCAAGCAAAACAGAAAGAGACAATGCACGGGGCATCCACCCACCCAAATACCCAAGCGGCAGATGTTAAGTGGAAGAGGTGAAAATGCTAGTGTTTGACAGTTGTTGTTTTTTTGCCGCATGAGGGAGGAAACCGGAAGACCCGAATAAAACCCTCGTGTAATGGGCTGGAAACAACCGTAGAAAAACTGTACACATACACTTCCCATCACAAGGATCAAACCTGGGTCTGTACGAAGCTAGAGATGTAGGGGGACCAAGACGCCAATCGGATCTGATGCCCCAGTGCTCGCAGCCACCCGGGCACTGGGGCGTCAGAAGCAGATGATCCAACAGCTGATAGTGATCATCATCAACTCCATCATTTTGGTGGCGTGACTTGGCCAGAGCTGAAACAAATTCCGGCCTTGTAAATGGTTGGTTTTACCCCTCCAGACTGTCAGAATGTAAGTCAACAGAATGAGCCCCTTTTTTAATCTTAATCTCGAGGAAACCAGGATCATAATCGTTATCACTCCAGACCTGCACAAATGCAAAAGAACAAAGTCAGTGACATCTGGCATGGAAGAGATCACGGCACTTGCCACCCTTACCTGCGACACCGTGAAAGACATGTTCTTCCCTGATATTTTGCATACCTTCTCTACTCTTGCTGAGATGTGTAACACGTCATCAACGAAACATAAGCCAACCACGAATCATACCTTGCTTCACGGATGACAAACCTGGCATGGCACGGCAGTGCTTAAAGGCTACAAAGTTTTCTATAGTTGAGCTGACCATAAATACACGCAATGTTCACCTGTGGCCCGGAATGACCTGCCTGCAAGCCGGCACACACCACGGAACTGGAACCCGACTTGGCTTTGTGGACATGCACGGGATTGTAGCATGAGCAGCAGTAAAGACCCCATCAGTGAAATGAGGGGGGGGG
>JAHWFP010131854.1:0-16613 GCA_023313725.1 Lithobius niger | reverse complement strand
AGGTCTAAGACCGACTCTTGCTGCATACCCTTCTGCCATCGTACAAAAGTCGGCATCTTGTTGTGTACAACAGCCAAATTTCTAGACTGCACAGACTGAACCAAATGGCGACCCTTCGCGTCGCGTTAGGGAGCTCCAAACGACCAAATTGATTGTTTTTCATTGTTTTAAACATTGTTATTATGCAACAATGCCGAACTGAACATTAAATAAACCCGTGCCTTTGCAGTACTAATAGATATGCTAATCATATGAAAAAAGGTGACTGCCGCCCTCAAAATCTAACGAAAGTCAACCAAATTAACAAAAAAAACAACAAATCGACCAGAAAACTAGGTTGGCGTTTCCATGTCACAATTATTAAGAAAAAAATTGATTTCATCAATTTGGACCAAAAATATCGGATATCTATCCCAAAATAAAACTTGTTAATGATTCCCGCCAAGCTTTTCGGCCCTGTGAAGTCGTGATATCAAACGCCAAGCTCTTTCGCCAAACTAATCCCACCGACTAAGACTTCAAACGTTAAATGAAATAATTGAAATTTCGCCGTAAGTAATTTTCATATATTTCATTTAACCTTCGAAGTATTACTCGGTGGGATTAGCTTGGCGTTTGATATCACGACTTCACACGGCCGAAAAGCTTGGCGGGAATCCATAACAAGTTTTGTTTTGGAGTAGATTACTACTAACTACTACTGGTAACGCTTTTTTGTATCACGAAATAAATTCTTCCATGCGGTGAATAAAGCTTTTTCTTAGCTCATTTTACAGGTATTGCTCTGGAGACGTGCCCTTTTCTTACAGACCTTTCTAATTGGTCATGTGGTTCAGGGGTTAGGAAGCTTCAAACGTCCAAATTGATACCTTTACATTGTTTTAAACATTGTTATTACGCAACAGTACCAATCTGAACATTAAATAAATCCGTTTGCAAGAAGATACTTCAGTACTAATGAAAAATCCTTATTATTTGAAAAAAGATGACTGTATCCTCAAAATCTAACGAATGCCAAAAAAAAAAAAAAGAAATTGACTAGAAAACTAGATTGGTGTTTCCATCTCATAATTGCTAAGGAAAAAAAATGGTTTTCTTCAATGTGGACCAAACATTTCTGATATCTACCCCAAAATAAAACTTGTTAAGGATTCCCGCCAAGCTTTTCGGCCGTGTGAAGTCGTGATATGAAACGCCAAGCTCTTTCGCCAACCTAATCCCACCGACTAATACTTCAAACGTTAAAACGTTAAAACGTTCAAACGTTAAAACTAATACTTCAAACGTTATGGAGTCGGTTATTCGTGATACGATCATGTTATTTCTGGAAAAATATTCTATTATTGACAGAGATCAGTTTGGCTTTATGCCTGCAGGTCTGCGTCTCACCAACTATTAATGGTGTTATATCGCTGGTCTTTTGCTGCTAATTTGGGGGTACCGAGCGACACGATTTACTTCGACTTCAAGACGGCATTTGAGTCAGTAATTCATCGTAAACTAATGATGTAGGTTAGCTGTTGTGGTATTGGTGGACAACTCTGCAGATGGCTGGAGGCATTCCTTCGAAATCGTTCACAGCAGGTGGTTGTCCGGAATGTACGTTTCTCACGAGAAATGATACACTGCGGGGTCCCACAGGGTTCGGTGCTCAGTCCAGTACTGTTCATTACTTATATAAACGATCTGAAGTTCGCATTTGATAACAACTACGGTTTTAAATTTGCCGACGACATAAAAATTGGGGCAGATAATACTTGTTAGGGCCAATCTTTGCTTTGGCGGAAGAAATCTTGCAAGTCGAGACGTGGTCCGGAACTTGGCAAATGCCAGTTTCGGTATATAAATGCCACTCTTTCCATGTTGGAACCTCGAATGACCATCAACGCTACTTTCTTGAAAATACGGTCCTACCATCAGTTGATGAAGTAAAGGACCTTGGCATTTGGTTTACATCTGATCTGAAATCATCCCTTCTTTGCCAAAAGATCTGTGCAATGGCATTTAAACGTTTGGCTATTGTCAACAGATGCTTTATTTCTGGAAATCTGAAAACGAAAGTTTGGGCATTCAAGGTCTTCGTTCGCCCCATTTAAAATACGTATCTCCCGTTTGGTCTCCTTATCTAGCTAAGGACATTGATCTTTTGGAGTCGGTCCAGCATAAATTCACCAAAAGACTTCCAGGATTATGGGACCTGCATCACACGGAAAGGCTTTCTAGATGTGGGTTGGAACTTCTAGAGCACCGTAGGATTAGGTCCTAAATTATAAGTTTCTCCGTGTCTCACATCAATCGATCTTTTTTGATTTTGCACCTTCGGTGCACTTCACTAGAAGCCATCCGTGGAAACTTGCAATACAGGAGTCTAAAACAAATTGTAGAAAGCATTTTTTTTTTCACTACGAGTCGTCAGGATTTGGAATGCTGTAAGCTCAGAAATTGTGGAGAGGGATGGTGTGGAGAACTTCCGCAAGTCGCTCTGCGGAGACCTCCTACATTCGTTCCTGGTCAGACCAAATTAAATACGAGTTTTAGATTAGGCCCGGAGTAAGCGGCTCACCACCCTTCCGGTTCCTGACCACACTATGTGGCAAATTTTATTTTATTATTATAAATGAAATAATTGGAAATTTCGCCATAAGCAATTTTCATATATTTCATTTAAACTTCGAAGTATTACTCGGTGGGATTAGCTTGGCGAAAGAGCTTGGCGTTTGATATCACGACTTCACACGGCCGGAAATCTTGGCAGCAATCCTGAACAAGTTTTGTTCTGGGGTAGATTCTTAACTACGAAACAATTTTTCGTTGGTAGATAATGCGGATGGAAGTTTGTAATGAATCTGAATTGTTGATCCTCAAAACTGTTGCATTCTTTGTTTGTAAAACCAGTACCGCAGCTAGTTTTTTCCAATGAGGGGTGCAAGGACAAAATGTTGGACCTCCTCCTCTTCAACTAAACAAATTTAGAGGCAAAATTACTCCCAACCCTTACCGAACTGCAGGGAATTTTTTCTTATTTCGGCCCCCGACTGGTGAGTAGGCCCCTCCCCCTGCCACCCTTTGCACCACCCCTAATTGCAGCACTGTGTAAAACGCAATTTTTAATGTGAAATTCAATACACACACCAAAACGGTTTCTAATAATCGGATTCTAACAATTTCCGATAGATTTTCATTAATTTCCGGTCCAATACATATCCGATTTTTTTTATCTGAAAAAGCCCCTCTCCGTGTTGTATTTGGTCATCATACAAAATTTCATAAAAATGGGTTGAGTAGTTTTGAAGTGAAGTTTACAAAGAAGCCCCAATGAGTGACTGCATAAGGAGTTGGTTGTAAGAAATTCGAGATAAATGTGTTCGATCTGTGATCTACACTTTATTTCTACGAGATCATGAACCAACGTGGCCTTGAAACAACGAGGATCAGCTGCAGTCGGGTAGTTAGAAATAGAAAAGAATTGAAATGATTTTTAAATGGAGATTTGATTTACTCTGCTTTTCTTGAATTCGAAGCACATTAAATGTAGAGTGAATTGATACTAATAATAAATTTTTCAGTATTTAAATACTGGCTATTTTGAGTGCCTTTCTAGTTGATCGTGAATGTAATATCTCCCAGACGTTTGATACCAAATCCTTAATTTTAAAACTAAAAGTTTCTGTACAAACCCCCAGCGGTTACCGCGATATGGACTATTGATGCGAAGAATTACTAATTTTCACGCTGTAACTAGAAATTTCAACTCTTGAGCTGTCGCATATAGTATACCATTCACGAACTCATTATAAATCCAGTCAACTCCATAATGTAGTTCCGATAACCATAACGCGGTTGAATGAAAGGACCTCATGCAAAGCCTTTAGGGAACAGCTGGTCCCATTGGTCAACTTTTGGATTAAGAGCTAATGTGGTAGAATGAATCTAGGGCCTAAAGGGTGGACGTTGTCCATTTTGTTAACAAGGGGATGTATCCGCAACGTGTGCTATGAAATGGAACTCATTCATAACATGAGTGTATAAGGAGCTCTGTTACGAGATGAATGTTAGACTGCTTTTAAGTCCCTATTACTGCATACGATGGATACAACACAAAACTATTGCAACTCTTGTACAATTATTTTGCAGAATGTACTGATCTCAAAAAAAAAAAAATTAACCATTCTAATCAAAGTCATACTTCCACTGCTAAGGTTATCTTGGGATGGAGGTGGACAATTTTGCTAAGATCTCGAAGCTCTTAGCAATATTTTTCCTTTCCATCCCAAGATAACCTTAACAGTGGAAAATGGACTTTATTTAGAATATTTATTTTTTATTTTTTGTGAGATGAGCACATTCTGCAAAATAATTGTACAAGAATTGCAATAGTACGGTGTTGTAATCCATCGTATGCAGTAACAGAGGCTTAAATCAGTGGTGTGACCTGGATTTAAACTGTAAATCAATCCATTACCAGATCAGTGCCATCCTTTTCCGATATGGTGCACTGGCGCGAAAAAGCCTAATCCAGGTCACATCCAGGTCATATCACTCAAATGAAAAGTGCTCAAAGATGGCTTACTGTACTGCTTTATTTCCAACCTTTGACATTCACTGACGGCTTATTTCCAATTTACCATTTATATTATTAACTGCGATTTGTTGCTTTTTATTTCTATATGCTCAGTCCTAGAATTGTTTTATATCAAAATTAAGTTAAGCTATTAACTCTTTCATATTAGTAAAGACGGTAGCCTTCTGTAAGGTTTGACGTCGGTCTCCCATGTTAAAGCTGAAATTACGATGCTTAATTTCTCGGTCGCCTTTTAATATTTTCCACTCTTATTTAGTGTATACGCTTTGTTGAACTTGGTGAACACGTGTACCAGCTTTTATTAATTTCCAATTTGTCATTTCGGAGATCTGGACTTGAGCCGGAATCGTGAGTTTCATTTTTGGCTTATGTGATGGTGATGGACTTAATGGTTTATACAATATGATCTCTACAGGCTGAACCATTTGTCGTAGAAAGCTGGTTCTTAGCTCATTTGAAAAATCTACTTCCGGAGATGTGTCCTTTATAGAAATAGAAATTTCAATTGGTGGCTCCGTTCCGGAGTTACAGAGCCCTGAACGATTTTAGTGTTTTACATTGTTTTAAACATTGTTTTTATGCAACAATGCCAATCAGCAAAAGCCAGACGCAAGGTGTAGACTAAAAAGTAAACAAATGCTAACAATGTTGGTGAGCAAACAATTCACCCGCACTTTCCGGAAACGTGAATAGGAAGCATTATCCTTATTACGAATTGGTTTTTAACTGCTTATGCATATAATGCATAAAGCAGTTATTGAAATACAGTCGGGGAGAAAAATCGGCTTGCGTCGTGAGCTATTGTTTAATGATGTCACGTCCCACTCCAGTCGTTTATTTGAACGGGTCATGCCTATCACCTTTAGCGTCTGGCCAGAAGTGACTGAAATATTAGTCGATTTTTCATGATTTCGATTAGAAGACGTGCCAGCAAATTATAAGCATTATTATTGAAGAGTTTATAGTTAAATCGTTTGCATATGAAGGGTTGTAGGTTCTTGGCTGATAATTTTTGCCAATTATGTTTCTGTATGAAAAAAAAGTTGAACCGGAACTGGCCCAGATTATTTCAGGTTTTGACAACATGCAGTGAAAACGGAATTCTATCTGTTGTTGGGGTACTGGCGAACCACTGATAAAAAATGGCGGCTACTTTACGTTTCGCGGGAAGGCTGTCCAAGGATTCTACACGTATTGGCAATTCGGGTAGTTATGTGGCTCCTGCTAATCAGGTAATTATTGTATAATCGATTATTTAGTGTAACAATAATCAACTCGACAAACGTGTGAGGCAACGGGATAGTGCATACTAGGTGTGTAGCTAATGGAATAAAGGCAAAATTATTAATTCATTCCACGATCACTTTCGATAGTAAAATAAACAATAGAGGGAACAAGTTTGCTTTGCGCGGCTTATGGGAAGAATAAGGGCTCCTCACCGATTGATCTCTCGTTGGGCTAGAATGACGTAAAATAATCAACTGAACAATATTTACCCATACAATTTTTGGGGCAAACGCTTCGTTTGGCCGTCAGAAATTAATGAAAGCCGCACTCTTTGTGCAGACGGACGAGAGGCCGGTTTCTTCCCATGTTCCCAGATGATTGATTCTAGGTCGGACTTAGAAAACATAGTCTGGACTATGTTTGTGTAATTCCTGCGGTTTGCACTAAATAGATTTATTCCATGTAATTACCGCGGTTTGCATGTAATAACGGGTTCCCGAGGTCCCACGAACATTTTCTAATCGAAATTGTATTTTTACTTTTCACCTTTAATGTGAAGTTTGAGTCGAATTTCATGTAAATTCTTGTTGATTTTTCCTGTTGTAAAAATCGCCGTGCTTTAATTTGAAAGCTTTTTCTTGTAAACTAGTTGAAACGAAGTGTAATTGTTTTTATATTTTGTCTGCATTTAAATAAACCTACGAGTTTGTAAAACGCCTGTTTTTCTGGTAGTTAGACTAAATGTAGAAGTTATAATACATAAGAAAACCACTTAATATTTAAACTTAGAGCTGCATTTAGAAACACCCACCTGGTGGCAGCGAATACCCCCCTTTAAAGTTGTCTAGTTAGCCTACAGTTAGGACAAATGAATGTCTGTTACCCATGCTGGGCCAGTAGTACATGTGTGCTGTTTTTCGTAAAAGTAAAAACCGCCACCAAACTAGAATTTTAAAGGTCAAAACCACGTTGATGTCGGCGAAGTTACAAGCACCTTGAGAATCGTAGCTTCGGCCGCTACACTGACAATAACAACAAAACCACACAAAACTGGCAAAAACAACCCGTCTATCGGAACTGTTTACGAAAAATAATATAAGGTGCCCTGCCGGCCCTGAGAGCGAACGCAAACACCGTATAGATGTACGGATTGTGGCGATACAAATCTACTGTTTTAAGTCGTTTTACACATTTCCTCGTTCAAAAACCAACTGTCTCTGTATTTAGGAAAGTGTTGGAGCCATTTGGAATCAATATCGTAAGGATATCGAGTATGTGCCTAAGAACTTTAGCCCAATAGAGAGCTTTGTCTTTCGTCTATGAAAATAATAATGTTGCAATTTTTTGCATAAGCAGTTTATGTATTTTTTTATGAAATTCTTGTTTAATAATGATTTCACGTAAATTTCCCGTGTTAAAGCTAAAATGTCCGTTGCCCATTTAGCTTGCCGTCCTATATACAAATAACGGAAGAGAGCTGTGAACAAACCAACTTCCAAAAAAAAAAGACTTGCACTGAATGAGCGAACGAAATTCAGTGCGATTGCAACGAGTACAGAAAATAAACTTGGTATGTCGAAGTATCACGAATTAGAAAACAAAAACCAACCCGTTTGATTTTAAGGTAAGGTTTAACTGATCCGAAGCCAAAACAGCAAAGGAACACAAATAAACTTTCCTGTAAGGTTTTGTATACCGCAGTGTTCCTGTGCTGTTTATTCCACGTGAAACCTTGCCGCTGTATTCAACCATTAGACACGTAAATAAATTTAAAAACGTATCCCAACTTTCAAAATAATTGTAAGATTAATGTAGTGCTACACATTCGCCAACTTTCGGGGTAAATTTTTCAGCATTATTCGTCAAGTTGTCTCCTTTCCGTTCATGCTTTCCGTTCATCAGACAACAACCACTTTTCAAGATTTCGTATTCATGCCTTCAGAACTGGTATTTTATTTTTATTTTCAACGACATTTCCTGGTTTTCAAGGAGTCGCACGAACCCTGAATTATTTAATCTGTAGGTCTGTACTAAGTATAATAAAAGTATGGTTTTTACGATTTTTCAGCGATATCGTTTAGCCAAGTAGAATGAATCAATCTGACCTATCGTGTTCTGAAGTAAAAACTGTAATAACATATGTGAATACAGCAGCAAGGTTTCACGTGAATTAAACAGTGCAGGAACACTGCGGCATACCAAACCTTACAGGAAAGTTTATTTGTGTTCCTTTGCTGTATTGACTATGGATCATTTAAAGCTTACCAAAAACATCAAACGAGTTCTTTTTTGTTTTCTAATTATTGTGTCATTTCGTGCATCTAGTGCAAGATAAATACAATTTCTTCTGCTTTTAAATGACGGTACAGTAGCAATAGCAATCTTCGGTCTGTAAAGATGTAGTACAGTAACCGAGCTTCTTCGTCAGTTAATCTTAATATTATTCCTCTTCTTAGCTAATATTGTTTGGAAATGTTATCTCCGCCAACGCAACTTCCTAATTCCTGTTTAAACTCAAAGGAACTGCTACACGAGTCTTGTATTTTTGAAGCGTGTAACGAGAAAATACATTCATGCTTGAATTGGAAAGAAGCATTATGTCAATTTTATTACTCATCTTCGTTCTATGTCAGTAACCCAACTGTTCATCAACTTGGGGTAACTATGTGGGGCTTCAATGTCGTGGCAACCGGGGACAGGGATACTTGGAAAGGAACGGTCCACAGCAACTACCCTTATAACCAGAAACTCAACCGTAACATCTATCATATAGGGGTGGGGGGGGGGGGGGGAAGATCATGGAATGCAAAGAGGTTCAGGGCACAATCTTCCTCAGAGGGAACACGGTAGAGGAGTTGGTACACCCGCCTAAATTAACAACACCTGGAACACAAGTTTATTTATAAAGTGACAACTTCGTATGCGTCATTGAAAACCACTCAGACCAAACTATTGAATTCAAGGAGAAAGGTATTTATTAAAACACACTGAATTAGGTTTACGCGTGGTGGAACGTTCACTCCCCTCTAGCATTACATGATTCTTAACTCCCCCCCCCCCCTCCATGAAGGCAACAAAGTAGTGGCAACGCTATAAGGGGGCATGGGTGGGCAATGCCACCCAACATTTTTCCGTGGCCCCACTTATCGCCACCCTCGTCAATAAAATTTATAATCTTTTATATCTGCGAAAATGGCAAAACGAGAAGGAAACTGATTCATTTCTGGAGGCTCCTGTTTAATTCCAACCTCCAAAGGTTTAAGTATGCTCTGCCACTGGGATGTGTTTGTGAAACTCGGCCCCATCCTTATTTTGCTTTGGTTATGTTTTATAGAAACGCTATGGCAACAATGTTTCACTAGAGTCGTAATGCCTTTCAGAAGTTATGGAAATAAGGAAGGGAGTAAAGTGCAACACTAATTTATGCAACACTAATACTAGATGTATTAGTGTAACACTATATTCTATCCTGTATGAAACGGCGTGTCAGTTTCGTTGTTTTCATCTGGACGTTCATGAGGCAATTCTCGTAACGCCAGCTAGCTCCAGAATTTATTACGCGTTGAGAAAAACTAACCTTGACCAAGTCCTTGAATTTAAAAGTGTTATGGGTAACTTTGCTGTAGTATATCAGCTTAGTTAAAATACATCTATCTGTAAAATAACCTATTTGTAAAATGACTTTCACTGATGAAAACAAGCTGTTATCCAGTCAGAGCACAGACAAATAAATTGCAGGCGGGGGTATGTGATTCCTCTCCCCTCCAACCCCCCCCCCCCAACTAAAAGTGTGCGAAAAACATATCTCACTCGGGAACACGGGACGAAACTCAAAATTATGGCCGATAAAAAAAAGTAAAATAGGTAAATATAACGGGTTCCAGTCAGAAATTTCACCGTTCAACCCCCAACAATATTTTTTCTTCGGTAAGCCATTGAGTCACAGATGAAAGAAGGTGGTAATCGTGCATCCCGTCTACCACGGCACGCTTGGAATTACTGCACCATTACGGCCATTCAGTATTTGTATGAATGATAATTTTTTATTATTTTTATTTTATTTGCGTTGCGAGGAGAAGGTTCCAGCGCGCAACCGTCCACTAAGTTCATTGTCTGAACGACAGCAACACTTAGCTTCTTGAGACGCATAATGTTGCACTGGACGTTCGCATTCGTCGTAGTACGCTGGCTGTGATGATTACCAGCGATGATCATTGAGTTACAGCAATGTAGGAATAACGAATGCAAAACGCCACAGGTTCTACACGGAAGCAGGATGGCGTATGGTGCGTTAGCCTTCCTTGTCAATTTAAAAAAATTAATATTTGGCCTCGGGTGGACTCACAACCCGAGCATGGATGTCTGAAGCTAAAGTAACCAACTTTAAAGTATTTCGTGTGGATCAGTTTTAGCCACAGTTACTTCTTCGACCACGAAATAAGCGTAAATAAATTTCAGCTAATAATTACGAGGATACAATACTCAGCGTGATTTTTCAACCTGCATGCTTTTAAGCACAATAACACTTTTAAAGACAATACATGGTCAGGAATTGTAAAGAAAATACAAGGTGGTAAGTAAAGAAAGAAAATGTAAAAATACTGACCCAAAGAGTAATGCAGCAAAAAAACAAGAGCCTTAAGTTTTACAATTCTGTTTCACACGTCGTCTTTAGCTGTAATGTTATCTATGCTGTAAATGTTTTTCCTTGCTTCTTTGTTCTTTGTTTTTGTGTTGTTTTTAAGGGATTTATTTTCAATGCAGAAAACACTTATGATGTTACGTACCATAAAATATGCTACACTGATATCCTGAATACTATCGAGAAGTCGCTAGTGGGAATATTTTCTTTCCGCAAAACGAGGACCATGGTCGACTTACAGTGAGAATTTTCGTTTTCTTTTCACTAAATGAGGACCATGGTCGGATTACACCAGGGGGTGGCAACTGCACTAGACACAATGCATTACAAACCTTCGCAATCTGCCTTCCTTCCAACGCTTGGCCGACGTCAACAACGCAACATGGCGCCAGCCAACTTCCGGTTCTCGTCTGAATGAGATCTGATGAGATTCGGCAAAGGCCAATCCTACAATATATTTATTTATTTATTTTATTTACAAAATTATTGTAACCCCCTATAAGAGCAATTTCAGATTAAAACAACAATTTTGCAAATCTCATTCAGGCAAGAAGAATATGGCGGCGCCTGTTAATGTACCCCTTTCACACCTGTCTCGTCTCTGCTCTCGCCTGAATGAGATTCGTGAAATTGTTGTTTTAATATGAAATTGCTGTCATGCTCTTTGTAGGGGGTTACAATAATTTTTTCATTAAAATAAATAAATAAATATAGTATTGTAGGACTACCATATTGCGGTTTACATATAGCGTTCTAGAATGCACATCCCATAATTTATCATTTCTGTCGTAATTCACGATTCACGTAAATATGTATTGAGCAGGTTACCAAAAATGTTAAAACACTGTATATCTTAAAAATAATGCAAAAATCAATTTCTAAAATCAAACAGCTATTGGAAAATTAGTGCATACTTTTTTCCTGTGCTAGGATAAATTTGCAAAGCGTATCACAGTGCAACTGTAGCCATGCGTGTTTTTCCCCACTCGTCGGATTGTGCTTCTCGAACATTGTGTACCCCATGCTAATCATTATGGCGGCTGCCATCCCATAATCTCAAAGCGGAGGTATCGATGCTGGCTGCGCCTTAAGCCGTGAATCTGCTAGTCCGGGAAACGCAGTTTACCATATATCGTCCTAGATTACACTGGGAAAACCCCGGCTCATCGAAACCGAAACCGACAGCGGACCTCCTCCATCAGTAACTATACAGATCGAAGCTTTTCTCAATGCGCGCTGACAAACGAACCACACATCTGTACAGTATATCTCACTTAGAGGATGCTGCTTTGTTTGATGCCCTTATTAGGGAAATGACGTCAGCTACGTTAATCGTCGGGTTTTTACGGAAACACCACAAAGCTACTTCTCGGTTAAGATACGCTTAATTTGACGTATCAACAACATAAAAATTACGTTAGGACTAATATGAAATGCCAATGCCAAAGCGAACGAAAATACAGGTTGGTTAATGAAATGAGATGGTGGAATGACGTTAGCTTCGTTTATCGTCGGGTTTTTCCGGAAGCACGAAGCTGCTTGTACTTTTCATTTCGCGTATCAACAACATAAATAAGGTCAGGCCTAATACGAAATGCCAGTGCCGTATAGCGAACGAAATTACAGGTTGATTGATGAAATGCGATGGTGGATGGTAACGCTACGCCAGATAAGAGTTAAACATTGTCAACAAAACATAAAAGGTAAACATTATAAACACTAAACACCGTAAATCAAAATTACTTCGTATGTCGAAATCGAGATCGTAAATCGAAACCGAATCCCTAACACGAAATTCCTTCAGAAAATCGTTTAGGGAAAAGAAAATAAAAATTCTCAGCCGAATTCCACTCGTGCTTGTATTAAATGTATAATTTGGGTGTTTTAGCACTCAACTCCTTTCCAACAAATTTCCCTCGACCAATTAAAACTGGAAAGGAGTTTCGTGCTAAAACACCCAAATTGTCGATTTAATACAAGCACTCGTGGTATTATAACTGAAAAGACCCCAGCAAATCGAAAGGGAAACCGAATTACACTGAGTAAATCCCGCTTGCTATGATGGTGGAAGGTAGAGGAGCGGGGTATAATCGACCTAGTGTGGTATAATCACCCGATTACACACCGAGGTATAATCGAGGTGATTATACCCCGGGACTTTTTCGTTGTGCGCATTCGCAACTTGCCGAGCTAAACTTAGAACAGACGCAAACTGGTAGTTAAAGGGATATACCTCCCAGCGCCATTTTTCTCGATCCTCCACATCAAGTACGGTATAAGGTTTGGCCGTATCGTTCCATTCGAACACGTAATGACAGTTATTAAGTAATTAATTGCAATTATGGGCCATTGTCCCGTTCAACAAGATGAAACTTTTGTGATACATTTGCCAACCTTAGAACACTGTAAGAAGCAACAACTTTCCACGAAAACTGAAGTTCCATTACTTGGATTTTGGCGGGAAGCAAGCTATAAATGAAAGAACGTTTTACCGCCAGAGACACTCGCAAAAGGTAGCTACAAGCGGCAGAGATGCTGTTTGTCGTCTTGTAGGACAAATTCAAGTTGATCGATGTCACGTTGTGAATAATTCTTGTTGTATATAATGCTGAAGGAGAAGTAAATTGGATCATTTTGTTTGCAAGCGTGAGTCGACCCATTGAATTTATAATGGCGGCAGCGGTGGTCACGAACTAAGCCCTCCAAGTTGAAGAAGTATTTTTTCCTCCACGTTCGAAGTAAGAAGAAAATTGCACCATTGAGTTATAATGGTGGCAAGCGGTGGCGACTGAACCTGCGTGTCCTTCAACCCACAGTTTTTTTCCGACCATTAAGTAAAAATGTTGTTCGGCGAGTCAGGAGTTGATGAATAACTTCACGAGGGTGGCCAAGAGTACCGAAGCAGAACGATCTCTCCAGTGAGTGTGGCACTCGTTTGGAGGCAAGACCATGCAAGTTGGAAGGCTAAACAGAAGATTGACGGAGAGGATTACTGCAGTTGGGCAAAGAACCGAGGCATCCAGGCACGAGGGCGAAGGATCCGGTAGAAGCAGCATAAAGTCAACTGTCGTGGAAGTGTCGTGAAGAGCATCATCCTCAAGAAATACTGGCTTCTCCTCCTGTATTGGCGGCACCAAACCCGGATAAAATGTACAAAGTACAAACGGATGCATGTGACAGGGGTATTGCTTTGGTTTTATCTCAGGATGGGGATTATGGGAAAGAACATCCTGTATTGTTTCTTTCCAGGAAGCTTAACAAACAAGAGCTGGGGTGGAGTACGATTGAAAAAGAATGTTTAGCATTTATCTGGGGCATAAAGAAGCTATGCCGTATTTGGCTATGTCTGAATTTATTTTTCAAACAGATCATAATCCACTGTAATCCACCATAATCCATAATCCACCATAATCCATAATTCGCAGGGGAACAACAATGGAAGGCTGTTACGTTGGTTTTTTTTTTTTTTTTTGCAGAATTTGTCCTTTAGCATTAAACAAAGGGTTCAAAGGGTTTAACGAGCGTTAACCACTCCTGGTCATCTGCCCGAAGCCCTAAGGCCCTATGTCTGCAACAGCTAGATTCCCAGGCGGTCACCCACCCAAGTATCAATCCAGCCCACTGGAAACACCGGTTCTCGTCAGATCCCCGAAGTTTAGCATTGAACATCGCCGTGGTGTCGACAATGCTAAAGCTGATGCACTCAGCAGCAGACTTCCGGTCGAGGAAGTAGAGTCTTGAAGTGTGTATAACTATTTTGTATTTTGGGAGATTTGTGAACGCCCTAGTACCGAGAATGGAAGGGGGGTTTGCCTTGTGTGTGATTTGTTGTCCGGTGGTGAACTATGTAACTGTTGAGCTGCAACTGAAGGTTGGTTTGTTTGGTGTGGTTTTTTGTGTGTTACAGAGGTGTGTTGAGATCGGTTTGGGTTGTGATGGAGCGAAAAGACGGTCTAATGCAAGCTTTCTAAAGGTGTGCGGAAATAATAAGTGGATGGATTGCTTGTTAAAGAATGTGATCGAGGAAGAAGAGGTGAGTTTTTGGGTGAAACGCAGTTGTTGTCAGTGGAGCGGTGTCGTGATGTGCTGGGCCTGTTTCTGTGTTGCAAACGTTTGGTGAAGAGGTGAAGCAGTGCTGTGTTGTGTTGATGGAGCGGTGGTGAGAAGCGGTGGTATGATGCTGGTAAAGAATGGTGCAAGTTGTGTGTGGAATGAGGTGCCTAATGGCTGTGTGTGCAAAAAAAAAGAAGGTGGTGGTGTTTCCCAACTGTGTTTATTCTGAAGCCTTCTTTGTGCCGTCCTGGTGATTGACATCACTAGGGTACCAGCGGCTAACCGAGATTTGTTTGGCAACAAGTCTCAATCTAGTATTGGAGGTGTAAGGTTTGGCCGTATCGTTCCATTCGAACACGTAATGACAGTTATTAAGTAATTATCTGCAATTATGGGTCATTACCCCGTTCGACAAGATACATTTGCCAACCTTAGAACACTGTAAGAAGCAACAACTTTCCACGAAGACTGAAGTTCCATTAGTTACAACTTTATAACTTAGTTTTTGGCGGGAAGCAAGCTATAAATGAAAAGAACGTTTTACCGCCAGAGACACTCGCAAAAGGTAGCTACAAGCGGCAGAGATGCTGTTTGTCATCTTGTAGGATAAATTCAAGTTGATCGATGTCACGTTGTGAATAATTCTTGTTGTATATAATGCTGAAGAAGAAGTAAATTGGATCATTTTGTTTGCAAGCGTGAGTCGACCCATTGAATTTATAACGGCCCCAAAGGTTTATTTACTTACCGTTAGTCTTTTCCTTGCTAAAAAATAAACGATTTAAAATATGGCGTCTCGGAGATTTTCTGTTGAATATTGTTAACTATATTTAAGAACGATTCGTCACTAAATGATGCATTGCGCGCGTACAATAATCATGACGTTTCATCTGTGTGTGTACATCTACTAATTTTCTAATAATTACCATGAGATCTAAAATCTAATAGACTAATGCGGTAAAAATTAAAATTAATTATTCCAATAGAACGCCGAAGCAATATTATAAGACACTAGTCTAGAAAATTATAAATTGTGATTTTAAAATACGAGAATCATTCCGGTTTGTGACGACTCAATCGTTGACTTGATTCTGTCTCGTGTACTATATCACAAACCCAACCGAGACAGCAGCTATGCGAGGAACACAGCTACCACCCCAGCCGACCTTGGCACTGTAATTGCTCGGATGACGATCTGCGCGTAGCTGTAATTTGGCACGCGGAATGTTATAAGGCAGGCGGGGTGTTGCTTTAATGATTGCGGCGTTTGAATCGGATATATACTGTACCAGCTGCAAAACTAGAAGTGTTCATTACAATTTTCGTAGTTTTACATCATACTTTGTGATATTTTAGGCCACTATGTCATAATTTTTCTCCGGCGATCTATTGGGTTAAATAATTAAAATTTTTTCCGCATTAGTCTTTTATATATTCTATCTCATGGTAATTATTAGCACGCGATTATAAATTAGCATAGGCACACACACATAGCCATCTCCCGGCAGATTTCAGCAATGCGTGGATGATGCGGCGCGTTTAACGAAATAAGGAAGTCGCCGACAACTTATCGTTGGAGACAAATAATTTTATAAACTGATAGAGTGGTAAGCTAATAAAATTTAGCATTACGTTATAAATTTTAATAAACACAAAGAATGTTTAGTGCTTTAGTAATTATTTATTTTGAATTGGGATATACTCCAATAAAACAGCCCTCTAGCTTTTGTGGATAATACGGCTAAAAATGTTTTCGTACTAGTTGAGTTGGTCTTGTTAGTAAGAAATGTATAACTTAAACTGAATCTAGTACAGTTACTACTGTACTAAAACAGTACCGTACTTACGGATAACAAATATAGCTTATTCAGTAGGCTATTTATACACTGGCAAAACCTGGCATGCCGAATTTTATACATTATTATCATCATACTTTGTGATGATACAACAATTTGTGTGATATAGGCTACTTAATTTACAATTTTTTTTTGTATGGCAATCACTAAATATAAAGCATGTTCAGTTTCACAATATAAAATTGTGAAAGTTTCTATCTGATGATGATTATTGGCAAATTATTGCAATTTAGAATGTGCTTCTCAAATCGGA
>JAHWFP010131852.1:35378-46258 GCA_023313725.1 Lithobius niger | reverse complement strand
GGTCTCTAGTGTAGTGACATATACACTCCTGGGTGGTTTCCCAGAAATACATAAACCAACCCTCTGAAAATGTCAACTCAGCGATGGTCACTATTTGGCCGGTAGTCCTTAGAAGCACTCGTCATTTCCTAGCTTCTACTCGCCACTTTAGCCAGTACATTTCGTAAGATAGCATGGTTTTCAAGTGTGTGTGTTTACTTTATATATTGCATAATTTTATTTAACCCCAACCAGTATTAACAGAAACAATTTCTTTATGCCACTTGGAATTTTGAGCCCACAGCCACAAACTGTTGGTTAGTAACTTATACGGTTCCCAATTCATCACTTTTTCAGTGTCAGTCTATGTTGCTAGTCGCCAGTCTCCAACTGTTAATTTCATTCGCCAAATGGCGAGAGATGACTGGTGTTATCAAAGGTTGCAGGAAACACCAGTGATGAGAGAATCCTTCCCCAGTTTATTGACTGAAACTTCCTCCACGTTTTTGTTCAATGATTTCTTTATCAACTAGAGGAATTTTCTTTAAATAAATCGCACTCTTCAAATAATAGTGACCAAGAATTTTTCTAAGTAATTGTAAGAAATGTAGTTTAGAAATTGGAGATATGTTCGTCACGTTTGGACTACATGCCCTTGAATAAATTATCGGTGATGGTCAACAGGTTGCCTTTATAGGAATAACCTTGTTCCAAATATTTACACTGCATTTTTTTTTTGAAATCCGAAACAACGCAGACTGCAAAATAGAACAGAATGTAATGCTGTGGAGTACAGCTATAGTGATAATTGGAGCATTCGGCCAGAGTTCGGACTATAAAACCAAGACTATAAAACCGCTGATTAAGCTTTGGTTTCCATCCTAGTTACAAACTTCATTCTGGTTCACCAAATCGTGGAATTCAGTTGTTTAGTATGTCAGAATAAATCTATGCTCAAGATATCCAGCCTTCGACGCTGGAAGTGGGAAAAAATGGATTCTGCTGTCAGGTTAACTCCCACTCGGAACTTCATTTTGCTACATCTGTTGTTTCAGATGAATTCCTCGTAATCTTAAAAAATAATGTTAGCGTTAGAGGTGTTATCTGATCAGGTTGTATGGTTCTATCAAGTTGGAGCATGCACTTGTCTCTCTGCACCTTGCACATCTTTTAGTTTTCTTTGGTTTCAGTCACTACGTATAAACATGAACACTTACTTCTACGGGTCTAGCAAACCCTTTTCGAACGAGCCCCTGTGAACCCCTGTGTGAACGAAATCGGGCCGTTTCTGTGGGTGGAGCTTTGTTACTTACACTGCCTGTAATTTCTGGCGTCCCACAGGAATCCGTTCTTGGTTCCATTCTGTTTCCACTTTAGATCCGCGACTTAAAAACCACAGACCTGTCAAGTAAAATGCCCAAATATGCTGATGTGTCCTTTGAAACATGTGGTGGACCAAGCTGACGAACAGATTTTACAAACTGAGCAGACTAGCTGTCTTGACTGGTCAAAAATTAAGCAGTTGCCAATCAACAAAGAATTGTTTTTCTGTTAATTTCGGCCAAAATAATCTTCACCTGGACCACGCTATTTCGGATAGTTTTCGGATCACTAGTGATTTGAAAGTGAGTACATATTGTAACAGTATCATTTAGTTCCAAATTAAACGATGTTCCCCTCGAAAATTCCAGAAGCACTTGCTTGTGCATTCAAAGTGTTTGTTTGTCCTCTGCCGGATAATGCCAGTCCATCTGGTCTCCCTACTCGGTTAAGGATATTCAACTTGTGGAATCAGAACAGAGAGGTTTTCAACGAACATCCTGGTTTTTGTTAACTTGTTTACGCTGACTGTCTTAAAAAACATAATAATAATATTTGTTGCGATAGCAACGAGTCTGGCAAGGACTGGGGAGTCACTGACAGCCAGCCACAATTACATGTAAATACAGTGTACAATAAACAGCCAAGGAATGGATGATGGTAAGCGGTTTGGGGACACGAATGCCTTACCACCAAGGTTAGACCTGCCAAGGCCCCCAATGGCATCGCCAAACGTGCAGGACATGGGGAGGGTGTGAAAAGTGTTAAAAGGCCCAAAATGATGCTGTACAATTAAAAAGTAAAAACAGTGTTAAAAAATTTAAAAGTAATGCTACGGTGAATACTAAAAACTAAAGCACCCAAATAGTGGGATCTGTCAACACTAAAAAAAAATCATAAGTTGGCAGTTTCTCGAATTAAGATGTCTTAAAGCTGACCGGTCTCCTACTCCGTTACATAAACTAGAAACACTTCGACACTGGAAAATTCTACATACCTAGTCGTAATACTAACACACGTGGACTTTTAAATTAAGTATTGTAAACTTTCAAAAATAGAAACATCGAGTTATGGTCGAGTTGTTATGGTCTGAAATTCCCTGCTACCGATGTTTCTTCAACTTTTTGCTGTCAGTATTTAAGAGAACTTTGATTAGGAATTGAATGTGTGTTTTTATAATTTTTTTCATTATTATGTTGACTTCATGTTAGTGGATATCCCTTCTCTGCCGTCCAGTTCCTTGTTGCTGTAAAATTTTACTTTATTTATTTCGTGGCATTTTCTCTGGACTGAATGAGATTTTGTTAGGTAATTTGAAATTCGAAAGTGATTCGTCTTTGGCCCTAATGAGCATAATGAGAGGCTGGTAATACCACCGGCCACAGCCACCCCAGGCAATTTCGGGAGGGGAAGGGCCCTGTGATGTATCGTGCTCATTTCGATTGTGGCATGTAAAGGAACCTAGGAATTTCCGATGGGATTTACCTAACAAAATTGTTCCTTTTGGCGCCATGGCTATGGCTGGGAGTACGTCAAAAAGCTAAACTGGTAATACCAAGGAAAGATGGCAAATACACGAATGGTCCTCACGTAGTTTTTTTTTTTTTTTGGTTACTCGAATTTTAGGCACATGACAAGGAAAAACGCACAAACGTGTTTTAAACCACTCAGTTTTCTACATACATGTTTACACCGCTTCCACACTCACTGGACCATAAACACCGCATTTGGTGTCTAGGCCCCGACTTGTACACACAGGGAAAACCCGACACCAGTCCATCCTGGACCCCAAACATAGCGACCAAGATCCGGACCTCAGTTAATGTAGCGAGAGAAAGATTAACTGAGGTCCGGATCTTGGTCGCGATGTTTGGGGTTCAGTGTGGAAAGGGGTAAGGAAGGACTGGTGTCGGGTTTTCACTGTGGGTCCTAGTCGGGGCCTAGACACCAAATGCGGTGTTTAGGGTCCAGTGAGTGTGGAAGTGGTGTAAACATGTATGTAGAAAACTGAGTGGTTTAAAACTCGACTACCATTGTTTCTTCCTCCCCTCCCATCCCCCCTCCTCCTTTCACTTTATCTCGCTATTGTTTATCAGCACTCCAAGAGCCAAAATGTCTCCCTAAAGTGCAGGCGTGCGTATCGACCATTTTCACACTGAAACTTTGGGAGGGAGTCGGTGTATCAAGCCCCGGCTTCGAGCAGGACTTGAAAGTCAGGGTCGGGTCCGGACCCGAGTTGGAGTCCAATGTGGAAAGGTCAGGCTTGGGTCCGGACTTTTTCGCCGATGTGGAAGTGGTATTATGCAGTTTGGGAATCGTGCATTACACCCGTAGGAGAGAACAAGAAGGCGGCTTCGCGTGAACAGCTATGAATTCCAATCCTTTGTCCGAGCCACTTTCTCGCGTCTTGTAAATACGCTCCATATTTCAAACGTTTTTTCAAAGCACATTGCTAAAATGCAAAGTAAAGGTAGTGAGTGAGGAGTTTCATTAAAAAAAAGCTGGACTTTTATTTTTAACCTTTTAAGGGAGGTATATCACTTTGACTTTTTTCTGTCATGTCTCATACGTTAGGTCAGTTGTTGAATTCGAACCAGCATTCACTTGGTGTGAAGGCGAGAACGCTGACCACTGGTCTGTTGCTGCTCCTCGCTTTGCTCAGGTTCCCCAGGGTTGCCTTACAAAGCTCGCTCTGTGGGACCCAGTGTTTGTCCCATCTTGTATAGATGTTGCTTTTAAACCGCACTGTGCTGCAAAGGGTAGAAATTTCGTTCTAATGCGACAGAAGAACCATGTAATTTGTGTGTTTGTGAGGCACGTCATAATGAATTTTCTGTAGATGTAAGAGGTTCAGGTTGCTTCACTAGTCTTATTCTTTTCCTTTTTCTCTTAGGCCTAATTACTTTGTGTTAACTTTTCTTCATTACTGTTTAAAATTAAATAAGGAAATTTTTAACAAAACAATGGAAGGAGTTTGTTAGTTTGATTAGCTGTAGTTGCAAAGTCAATGACGTTAGTGCTCATAAGTTGAACGTTTTTAAAAAGTGTAATCTTAGTCTTAAACATAAGAAGATTTTACAGGAATATTGCGATTTTACAAACAAAAATGCCAACTGAACTGCAACTTTTCTCAGGTTCGGTAGCCATTTACACAGTTAGTAGAATATTAATTACAGTTTAGCAACCAGCATTTAACTTTGGCTACCCATCCCACTCTCATTGGTTTTATGTTTTTTTTTTAAACGTCGGTGTACGTCTAGCAGCATAGATCATCTGTATTGTTTAATGGAGGGGTAGCAAGAAGTTAATGCATCGCTTTAACAATCGACTCCATTCTTATGCAGTGCCTTCAAAAAGCACCAAGCCAAACTCTTCCTACTGTAGACAGTTTGGCACCTTTAATACATGGAAAACCATGACCAAACTCGACAGTGTTCCAAATAGTGTTCCCAATGTATGTATAGGGCAGTGACATAACGTAGTATTATTGTATATGACTATGGTGGAGCCGGTAACTGGGTTAGCTGCAAGGGGCACTGGAGGGGAAAAAGAAGGGCGTCTTACTGAAGCCAATGGTATTAGACTGGATTTCTTCAGCCTATAACGCGCGATTAATGATGGCTGATGTAGCAGAAAGTATAGTCTGTTCCACATTATGCTTTCAGAAAACTGACTGTTATGACGCCACGTTTCCTGCCTCTACGAGTACAAAACCATGTAAATATCCCACTCGTAGACTGTAACAGTAACTGTGTTGACTCTACAAGTGTGATATTCACAAGTTTTTGCATTCGTAGTGCAAGGAAACGTAGCATCATACATTCAGTTTTCTGAAAGCATAATGTGGAACAGACTATAGACAGCTTGAGCAGGTGTACTCTCTGCAGAGGGACGAGTTTTTTTCGGTGGTTTTGCGAGGCATTGATGAGTACCATTTGAAAACAATATCTGTTTTCCGAGCTGTTGAGAGACTACACTACGCTGACTATTGGAACCCATAAACACTCAAGATTTTGCTGTATTTTCAAAGCTTTCTTAATGTCTACAAAGAGATGCATGTTGTTGACTGGTGTTGCTAAATGCACTATTGAACTAAATGCACCACTGACGGTAGAAACTTGTGCATAAAACCGTTAAACCGTTGGGAGTTCATTAATGCTTAGCTTCTAACATGTAAGCTGTTGTGTTCTGTAATAGTATTCTCATAAATATATGCCTATAATCACGACTTTAAGTACGTGTCGACTTAAATATTTACAATGTCGTGTCTGATTTCAGAAAAACTTCGCCGTCATCGAATGCTGAGAGCCAAAAGGTAAGTGCTTTTTTTATTAGTAGTATTTGCAAAACCGGTGACAAATGCCTCGATGACGAATGATCATACATGGTGAACTGACAATAACTTAAAACACTACGTTTAAGTAATACAGAACTCGTACGTGTACGTGGTCCCGAGCAGGAATCGTACACTTGGGCATGGATTACAAGATCAGTACGTTCAACCACAGAAAGGACGATGACATTTGTCATAAAAGGAATTTCGGTTTACTTCATATCTTCAGATGCAATCTTCTGTGTGTTAACCTAAATCTCTGATAGTATTCATTACGCAACAACTACACAAAATGAATATGAATTGCAGCAGGTAGAAATACGCCAAGTTTTGTATTGTATGTAGTCGTGTGCATAACGATGGTTGGAAAGTAGTGGCCTCTTTCAGAGTGTTTTATAACTATCTGAAAACAAGTTTACATCTGAAATCTGACTAACGATATTTTATACATTTTTTATTATAACACTATTTTGAATGTGTAAGATGGTGGGGAAAAACAAATTTGATTTAAACTTGCGTGGTGCCAAGGAACCGAATATGCTGTGGCGTTTCGACGAGCAGATCATTGAAACATTGCTGAAATGCATTATGTAAGTCTCCTATTGTGAAACTTCATGTAACCGGATGCTGCTGTTTATTGCCGACAAGTTTCAGCAATAAAACCTGTGGAAGTAAACACGATATAGGTACCACTATTGGTACTATTACAAAGTCAACATAAAAATGAATGAAGGCCTAAAAGAAACTTGGTAAAAGCATAGTTTAGTTTAAAAAAATGAAAGAGCTCCACACTGGGTTTCTATTCTGGGTAGAATGGGGGGAGGTGGGAGAGGTTAAGGAGAAAATATGATAGGATGTGAAGCAACGAAGTAGAAGAAGCTTACTTACTGCCGAGTTCGATAAAACCTTTGAAAGAGGAGTACATGGATACGCATGTAGCATTATGAGAACATGCCGCATGTGGTAGTGAACCTTGGTAGTGTGGAGCTGTTTAATTAATCTTATGTATTTGTTCGTTTATGGAAGATTTAAATATATATATTGATCTTTGGGATATTTGGTTCAAGGCCCGTTTCAGAAATTGCACAGACGAGCCTTTGAGTCAGTCACAAAGGCCACATAATGAGATTCCCCCATTAATTTTTTCCCCTTCTATAAAAAGAAAATTACGTTTTAGTTTCCGAACCTAGCCTTTAGGTCCGGGGTTTTCCCTTGCTGCTGACAAGTCAATGAGATACCAAATTACCCAATCTGGCCTTTGAAAGACATAGTTTTGCTTATTTTCAACCGCCACTTCAAAAGTATTAACTCGAATTTATTGTATTTTCACGTATTACAGGAAATAAAAAGCCAAGTTTTCTGGCACTTTTCTTCGAAACTTGTCGATATTTTATCATATACTTAGTATTATAACACATAATATTGTGAGAGCTGCGCATGTTTTTTACCTCAGCTGTCCGTTAAATTAATTTTCGCAGCATCGTTGCCTGCCATCCTCATTTCTTAACTCAACCAGTTTCCAGAGCAACCCCCCCCTCAACTTTTTCTAACTGCCCATTTTAAGTTTTCCCTTATTTCTCAGTGTTGCTTCCACCCTTCACTTACTCCATTCCACTTCGGCCCTATTACTGATACCTTTTACTGATACCCTATCACTGATCGGCCTTTCTGAGAGAAAAAGGACAAATACAAGTTAACCGACCAGATTTTGTGGAGTTGAGCCAACTGAAACTCTTTTTCAAATCGTCTTGTTTTGGTTTGGCCTGTATCATGTTGGGACAACACAATTTTCAGACATTAAGCTACACAATTTTTTGTTCGGCAGAATAATTCGTGCGAAGTCGTGACAAGAATTGGACACTTCATTAGTTACGATTACAAAAATACACCGATAACGGAAAAACTAGTAGAAAAAATAAATGGATTAAAAAACCGGACGTTCACACTAAATACCACAAAATCAACAAACCTGCCAAAGTTATTACGTAACATGAGACTGAATTTGATCTCTCAAATTGTTTCATTTTAAGTTGGCATTGACGCAAACTCAAGTGCAGTGCGGCGTTGTCTCGTCGGCATTTTGTTAATGAATTTTGCAATTCCCTGGTAGTTAAATGACCTGCACCGACCTTGAGATCAAAATCGGTGTGGAGTTGACTCAGTATGTTCATGGCTTGTTGCAACTGCTGTGTCTTGGCAGAGAGTTGAGATTCCAAACCTCTGTTTCGCTTCCTATTGCTTGCAATGCAATGTTCAAGAGTTGCAACTTCTTTCCGACTCTGCTGAAGATCCATGTGTAGATTACGCATCAGTCCGTCGTTGTGTTTGACGGCTGCCCCTACTTTCTGATCAAAGGCTATCTGAAATTCGTGTAAAGATTTCGATAGATTTTCAATCAACTGTGCCTTTATTTTGAGCTCCTCAAGAAGGCGAGTGTTCTCTTCTTTGAGGTGTCGCATTTCTTCATTGAGTGCCAATAGGTCGCCCTTCAGCAAATCTTCCTTCATGGTCTGACGTTGCATCAAAATGTTTATCTTCTTGCTCAGCTTGGATCGCTTCAGCTGGTTTTGAATTTCGGATCTCGTCATGGCATCTTGAGATTCTTTCACCCGAAGCTGGCTCTCGATTTCCATCTTCCTCAGGACTTCCTGAGATTCCGTAATTCTCAACTGCGCGTCCGAGTTGGCTTTGGCTAAGGAATCCTGCAAACATTTTATATTCATGTTGAAACATGCCATTTCTTCTTCCAGGTTTTCAAAGTATAGCTTGTTAATCCTGACATTGCTCACGGTTCGACAATTTGGACAAGTTTTGTGGTTTGCCCACCAACTATTTAAGCAAGTTCGGTGGAACAGGTGGCCACACATCAACGCAGAAATGTCCTGTTTGGCATTGAAGAGCCTTTCTGTGCAAATGTTGCATTCACAGGCTGACATTCTGGCAAAGGACTGCAGAAGTCCCTCACAAGAAGATTTCCTTATAAATTTAACGTCAGGAACGGTCGACCATTTGTGTACTTCTACTCAAATGTAACTCAGTCATGAATCTCAACTCTTGAATCTCAACCAACAAACGAAGGATTTTAAAGAGATAACTGCACTTAAGTATTAATCCTTTTTTCTTCTCCACAGTATCAGTCCAATTTTTCCGACGTGACATTAAAGAAACTGCACGAGACATGTTAGGAACTCTAAAACCCTCAACAGATTGGCATTGCACCAGAGTTTTAAGTGATAAACAAGCCACACAGTCCTCCAACGAGTTCGTATTTAAGAGAGCACTATGAGAGTTAGCACATAACTCTCCTTACGCAAGGTTCATCTTAACAATAGTTCATGTACGTATTGAACTATTCACTGATGAAGGACAAAAAAAATTCCGCAACTGACTGGAGTTAGGACTAATTTGTCATCTCCCATTCCCAGAAGTTGAGCCGCGCGTGAGATATGGTTGTTGTATTAGCGAGCGATAAAACAGCAGTCACGATTGTGTTGTCATTGTTTTAAATTGTTCACCGACACGAGCAATGGTAATATTTCAATATTTCTTTATTTGCTAAACTATCAAGAATCAGTACTAATTAAGCAGGAACATGCTGGCTTAGTTGTTAATTCATGTAATTGTTACTGCTTCATTGTTAAGCTGTGAGGTGGTGACTGTTTCACCATAGTTTAACTGCGACGATCTATTAGGGAAAGAAAACTAATTTTTTTTTTATGTTTGGTAAGGTTTAACTGAATCGAAGTCAAAACAGGAAAGGAGCAAGAATAAACTGCATGTACGGTTTCAGGTAACGCAGTGTTGCTGCAGCGTTTAGTCCACTCGAAATCTTACTGCTGTATTCAACCATTTGACACATAAACAAAATTAAAAGCATTGCGACTGACAAAGTAGTACTGGTCACTAAAGGGAAAAAAAATACGGTTCTTTAAAGTTGTATTACGTGTTTTCAGTACAGTGTAAATCGAATTGATTTCAACTTTAAAGAATGCAACAGAGAAGGAGTATTGTGTGGCTATATTTGGTTGTTCGGATTATCGAGCAGTGCATTTTTTATAGTGGCAAAATTTAAATCCAAACTTAAAATTAACGAGAATTAGATAAACACATGGCCATACATAACTTCATCTGGTTGTACATCTCTGACTTCGTACAGACCCGGGTTCGAGCCCGGTAAAGGGAAGTGTATATGTACGGGTTTTCCTATGGTTGTTTCCCGCCTGTTGCACGAAGGTTTCCACCAGGTACTCTGATTCCTCCCTCCTGCGGCAAAAAGCAACTGTTAACGATAGTGGTTCCTCCCACTGAACATCTGCCATTTGGGCCTTCAAAAAGCTGTATAGCTTACTGGCCAACACCTTCTATATTATACGTAGTTCCCTGCGTTTTTGAGTAATTTTAGTACTATTTTTCATGCAAGTCGTCTCCTTTCCATTGAACACCCTATTCATGATACATGACGATTATTTTTTTTTATCATCATTTACCAACGTCGTTTAGCCAAGCAGTAGTAATACGACTATACGCAGCACTCACCTACCGTGTTCAAAAGTAAAAACTGTAAAAAAAAATCACCCAACATTTTACTGCAGCAGTAAGGCTAGCACTGCATAACATTGTGGTAGGCTTATCTGAAATCGTTGTACAAGCAGCTTATTCGTGTTCTATCCCTATTTTGACTTCGGTTAAGTTAAACTTTATCTTACCCATCAAACGAGTTGGCTTTCGTTTTCTAATTAGTGATGATTTGACACAACATGTTGTTCTTATATACCCTTTTTTTTTAACTGAAGAGGACAATTTTTCGTTAGTTGTTGGGTTGTCTGCAGCACACTTTCAGTTTCGTCTTTATTCGTAATTACAAGACGTAAAACCAAATGGGCAACGGAAGTTTTAGTTTTAATGTAGAAGGCTGATATGCGGTCAAAATACTAAATAAACATTGGCAATAAAAATAGTCATTCCTCTTCATGTTTCCTCTAAAAGTGCGAGTATTTGTGGCACGTCAGTGTGGGTGGAAGGTGGGTCGCGAATGTTGCGCCTGCCAGAGGTCCGGATTCGGGCACCCTGTAACATGGGGAGGGGGGGGGGGACGGAAGTTAGGCTTTATAACGCGTATAACGCGTCGGCAGCCAGGTCCTTAGCAGCAACCTCAGTCACAGTACAATGGTCCAGGTTACTTTTGAAATGGTTTCTTCATCAGTGATAAAGTAACACGTGTTTACTTTTGAAATGTTTTCTTCACCAG
>JAHWFP010131852.1:1662-21445 GCA_023313725.1 Lithobius niger | reverse complement strand
ATGAAAAAGCAAACCTTGTATAATAAAAAGCAAACCTGGTAAATACATTGCAATGCTGGTATAATAAAAAGCAAAGCTGGTGTAATAGAAAACAAACCTGGTATAATAGAAAGCAAATCTGATATAATAGAAAAACCTGGTATAATAGAAAGCAAATCTGATATAATAGAAAAACCTGGTATAATAGAAAGCAAACCTGGTATAATAGAAAGCAAACCTGGTATAATAGAAAGCAAACCTGGTATAATAAAAATCAAACCTGATATAATGAATAAAACTATTACTGTGCAAAGGGTTGCATTTGTATCTTCTAATTGTTTTATCCTTTTGCTGTCTGTATTTGCCTGATTATTCAAATTAAAAATAATTTGATTTGCAAAGGTAGAGTTACCACGTGCTTTTTGTAGCTCGACTTCCGTGCACGAACGTTCGTACTTATTTTTCTCCATCTGCTGCTCAAGAGATGAAATTGTTGCTAGCGCGTAATCGTTGTCCTGTTTCACTTGGCGTGACAATTTTTTCAGCTTTTTGTTTTCCTCAGTTAATGAGCATAACGCTTTCATAGTTTCGTCCACTTTAAACCTCAGATCATCGTGTTCTTTCTTGCTTATGCGAATGTGGTTTTCAAGAACAGAAATCCATGACTTACTCTTATGCAGAGACGTTTGAAGGGATGCGTGATCCATTTCCAACTGACCCAATGAATTTTGCAACCTTTCATTTGCTCGGATTTTCACTGCCAACTTTTGGTCACAATTGCGTTGAACTTTTAACAAGCGACCAGCTTCTTCTTTGCTTTTGTGGATTTCAATTTCGAGTCTTGAGATATTGCCTTTAAGTAATTCCACATCTTTCCAAGTAGGACGTTTCAGCAGCTTGTTAATTTTCTTGTGCAATTTTGAATTCATGCACCGCTTTTCTTTTTCACTCATCTTCAGAGCATCCTGCAATTCTTTGATTTGAAGTTTTAACTTGTCGATGTCATCGGTACGACCTTCAAAATACAATTTGTCAACTTTTACTGTCCATTTACTACGGCAACTGGGACACGTCTTTTTATTTTCCCACCACCGATCGAGGCAATTGCGATGAAAAGTGTGTCCGCAGAGTAAGGCGGACGTGTCCTGGTTTAAACTGAACAACTCATCCGTGCAGATATTACAAATGGAGTTCATGATGTTGTATTCACATTACGAAAACACGATGCAGACACTTGGTGACACTTGGTGACAATTTAAAATACAAGTCGACGTCACATCATCATCCTGCTGCAGTCTTGTTTGTCGTCAACCGTTACTTTTGGGGTGGCTACTTCCACTGCGATTCACTCGTATAGTCATGCCCTGTTTGACTTCACTGTCCTGTATCCTGTGCTTCGGCCACAGTGGCAAAAACCTAGTGGTGCAACATCGGGAAAGTAAAGTTGATCAGTTAGCAGTCACATTAGCACATCACTGCCTTGTATGCTACGCTCCACCCAACAGCGACAAAAGCCTAGTGGTGCAACATCAGGAAAGTAAAGTTGAAAGGTTTGCAGTCATATTAGCACACTCAGCAACCTAGCTCCTCTTGCGAAAATAAATACGCTTTCCACGGAAAATAAATACGCTTTCCAGTGAGATGAAACTAGTTGTTGACTTCTTGCTCGATAATAAGCATGTAGTGGTAGTCGCGATCAAGTCCTTGCTTCCTACAACTGTAGGGGCGTCAGCTGCTAGCATACACAATTCAAACCCAAGGTCGTGGTCCCTGAGCCGACACGGAAACAACTTGACAGGTGTTAAAATATGTTGACAGTTGACAGGTGTTAAAATATTTTGAACAACATCCAATGTTTCGTAACTAGCAAGCCATGATAAGATAACGAAACAAAAAAAAAAAGGAACTGGAAGAGCAAAACAAGCTTGGCTTCAGAGACCCGCGAAACCTAACTAAAATATTGGCAAAGGATTGAAGTTGGTTAATATCCTTGAAGATTTTACATTTTCTTCAACATTAGTGGAATTACAAGATTACGTTTTATTGTAATCATAAAATTTGGGAATTGCATGGGTTGTGAAGAGTATCCTATGTTCTGCGTTAGGTTACATTTAGGATTCATGTCTTGCAGACTATTCTTCAATACAAGGATTAGTTCCTCCATGCAACTCCATATTAATCAGCTTTCGCAACGACTCATGCAGCTCCGGAGATCGTAAATTTTTTAACCAGACTTGGGAAAACTTAATGACACGTATGTTGGGTAAACTGAACATCTTACTAATCTATATAAATAAAGGCTAATGTCTGTGTCTGTCTCGTGTGCGCATGGCAGAAATTTGACACACTTTTGTTATTTTACCACAAAACTTGTAATTTTTATTCGTTTTTATTTTTACAGCATTGATTTCAGAAACTCTTCTTGCAAGTAAATTATTGGTAGAGAATTTAAATTTAGAATCCGGTCGAGAGACCGTGCAATCTCGAATCCGGTTTAACTAATTTATGCATTAGGCCCAAAACAAATGTCAAAGCAACTGTGATCAAGCGGTTCACAATGTTAGAATAACTGAGATACGGGACTGGCTGGCTCTGCGCATACTTCAGATGTACTTGAAAATTGTCTTTTACCTGCAAATTGTCATTTGCATTTTGCTTAAAATATTGTTTATTGCCTATTTTTGTACAAGTGAAACCATGACACTCCTCTAGTCCAGGTTTAACCTAAAAGACCATCACAATTAAGCAGCGCTTAACTTTCTTAAAACCGGGCATAAGCCTAAGGCCACAAAACTGAAATGATAAAAATAAATTAAAGTAAGCCATCAACGAAGTCGTACTTCTAGCCACCTTTATTCACCGATCACATAGCCATGTGACAGTGGTTGACTGGCTATATAGGTAAAGGCAGGACAGCAGTTGTCAGACTGAAGACTGTGTCCATTGCAAGAATGTCTGGACTTGAAACATTGAGGCGAGGCAACTGTTCATCAGAATATAATAATAATAATATAATAATAATTGGTTTCACCCCCTCAATAGGTGGTGGGGATCCGGAAGGGTCGCTGATGCGGCCACTAACACCGGTCCCAAAAGAAGAAAAATTCAAAATGGCATCACTGATAGGAGCGCACAAGGAAACGGGAAAGATCTAGTTTACTCAGCATTCTTCGGAAGGAACCCAGCGAACTCGCCGACACCACAGCCTCGGGGAGGGAGTTCCATGGGGCCACAATACGATTTGTAAAAAAATGCTTCCGACAGTCAATGTGGCATCCCAGTACCCTCAATTTCAGAGAGTGCCCTCCCGTATTAATAACAGCACTTCGTTCGAAGAATGGTAGGTCCATGGGTAGCATGCCATGGATAATCCTAAATGTGAGGGTCAAGTCCGCTTTGAGGCGTCGTAGTTCGAGGGGCTCGAGACCGAGCATACGCAATCTTTGCCCAGGTGACAACAGACGAAGTCCACGCAGGGAACGTGTAAAGCAGCGCTGTACGGACTCAAGCTGGTCAATGTCTCCAAGGAGGTAGGGCGACCAAACCGGGCTAGCACACTCCAGGAGAGGCCTAACATACACTTTAAATGCCCACACTAAAGTTTGGCGATCAAGGGTCAGAAAACACCGCTTAACAATCGAAAGTCGAGTGAAAGCAGATTTGGTTATGATGCCACAGTGGATAGATGGCTTTAAATCAAAATTCAAATGAATGCCCAGGTCACGAATGTGTGTAACCGGATTTAACAGGGAATAAGACAAAGAGTACGAGTGCAATGGGTTATTTCTACCACCATGAAAAGTACAGCATTTAGAGGTGGAAATCGGTAGTTGCCCGAGTTCAGACCAATTCGACACGGACCTCACTTGGGCAGACAAAAAATCGAAGTCAGCTGCACACTAAACCTCCGAGCCGACTTTAAGGTCATCAGCAAATTTAAGTTTTGGTTTCGCGGGTGTCGTCGTGGCGTTAGTCAAGTCGTTCAAAAAGACAACAAAGAGTAAAGGGCTTAACACGGACCCGTGTGGTACGCCACTAATAATATCTCTGGCAGAAGAAAGCGTTTGCTCAACTAAGACACGCTCGGATCGCCCCGTTAAAAAGCTTTCGATCCACCTTAATAATGGTTCACAGATCCCAATCGCAGCGAGTTTGTACAACAATTTACTATGAATGACCGATTCAAACGCCTTTTGGAAATCAAAGTAAATAACATCAGATGGAATGCCCAGGTCAAGGGCAGTAGTCCAGCTTTCCATTGCCAAAAGCAGTTGCAGGGTTGTCGAACGGTTTGGTAAAAAGCCAAACTGGTCGTCATTAATTAAATTATTTGTTTCCAGGAAGACCAATAAATCTTCGCGTATAATAGATTCCATTACTTGGCACGCAACCACAGTAAGTGCAATAGGGCGGTAATTCAAAGGATCAGAAGTATTGCCCTTTTTTGTCTAATAGTAAGACATGTACCTCACGTATTGTTTGGCATTTCGTGTGAAAGACACCAATATTTATTTTATTGCCACAGCTTACTTCGTCGCTAACATCTAAACTGTAAACACGATCCATACAAGTGGTAGCGGAGCGTGATTGTAAAATGGTGATGTAAACAAGACAAAACTTTTTTTATTAAATCGCTGGCCAGCAACCAAAAAAATGGAAGGCAAGGAATGAAAGACAGTTTGGACAGTAGTGAATATTAAGGCCAGATGAGACAACGAAATCGAAAGAAAGACTCGTGGTTCGAAAATAATTAATTAGTTTCCCTCCTTAAAGTATCGATTAGCGGAAATTTGTGCGACACATTGCTCTTATTAAAAAGGCAATAAGTAATAGAAATGTAGGGTGCTAAGTAAAGACGTAAATACTGGGCAGCAGTACTAACTTTTTATCAACAAAGATAAAGGCCTACCTTATGCAAAAAGGGTTGTGGGGACACATTCTATGCTTGCCAATAAAAAAAAAAAATAAGAAACAGATAGTCAGCCTAAAAGCATACAGAACGATCACTTTATTTCTATAATCAAGATTGAAGATCACAAATTTGGCATGGCTCATATTAAGAAGGATTACGAGCAGAATGTGATGTTAACCCTTATCGGTTTGGCTGTGTCAGGGGGTTGACAAAATTACAGCTAAAACAATGAAAGAATTAAGCTAATAACTCAGAGCAAGCAATAAATGATTCAGCCTTGGTCTCAGTAAATACTGGTCCACAATTTAACAGTGCAAAGAAGAATTTTTGTTTTAGATGTCATGGAATACGCCATAAAATAGCCGATTGTCCTTCTCTGGCATTGCAAAAAGTAATGGATACCTCAAATTTAAAATTACAGCAATAACAGTAACACCAATAGCGAAGGGTAAGGAACATTTCAATTTCGTCAGCGTGAGTTACAACCGTGCAAGTAGGTCAGGTAACGGATATGGACAAAGCAGATATGCTTTCATAGAGGAGACAACTGCGGTGACGTTCACATTACAGAGCAAAAGGTTTTCATTTTTGTAAAACTTGTGATATATTCATAGTGGATTCCGGAGATACCAGCCATTTATATAACGATATCAAGAATTTAAATTTGCTCTAGGAGATTAAATGCACAACCAATAATTTCAACAAGTAAAGACAGGAATCTGTTACCACATTCCAAGGAAGGCGTAATATTAAACTCGTTGAAGCACAAACAAGTAACTCTATTTTCAGCCAGGGTACCAAGAGCCGGTGGATTTCACACGGCCTTTTATGAGAGAGTAAGCATGATTTATAGAGGTTTGCAATAGCAGGGAACTATTTATAAAATTATCCGTATGAACTCCCAGGAAAATCAGTAAACACTAAAAATAAGTGAAATAATGGAGTTAGCTCTTAAAAATAACAAGATAAAAGACAGGAAAAAGGGATAAAGCATGTAACAACCAGCACATACAATCCAGAAAGCAATGGCCAGTCAAAAGCGATTGAACAGAATGCTGATGTCAATAGTGTGTGCAGTATTAATTCATGCAATTTACCACTATGTTTATGGGGTGAACTAATTCTGACTGTCCCATACATGCGAAAAAAATAAGATCTATAATGGATCCCATTGCAATTATGGCTGAATCATACCCGAAATCCGACGGTCAAACATATAAGATAGGTTGTACAAGTTTTGCCCTTGTACCAAACGAGGCTTAACATGTGTACTAGTAGGATATAAACGAAGTACCGGTTGCTACAAGGCTATAGAATTTACGCAATGAATGTGTAATAATTTCTAAATACCTTACCATAACAAATTGATTCTGGTGAATTTTAGAGAAAATGGAACAAAAACAAGTTGGTTGAAAGGGCACCAACCAATGGAACAAGTTGTACATCACAGATTGAAAAACTGGAAGTCCCGGACAACATGGAATTTAATGGAAATAAGACCATTAGCTACTGAAGACTTCGTCCAAACTGAAAATGGGGACGAAGAAATGCGACCAGCAGATGAAGGATAACCAACAGAAGCAAGGTTATCGGGCGCCAAAGATGATAAACAAATAAAAGTAAATCCAAACAAAAGGCAAAAGTTGGACGAATTCAAGAGGAACTCTACACAAGTTCATTGGGTCCAGGTGAAAGTAGAGAAAACCAAGCAACAGTTAGTGTACCTGAAAGATGAAAGCTAACCTGAAAGATTTTTTTCATGTGAATAATTATGAAAAAGCTCTTTGGGGAAGATGTAATAACTGACTTGGAAACACAAGTATTTTAAGAATGCTTATAATGGTGATTATGTTGATGATCCCTTACCTTTTACTCCTTAGCTATTCTAGATCCCTCACCAATTTCTACGAAGAATTTTCAATAGGCGGTTCTTAGGTAATGAATACAAATGCTTAGCAGCAATTAATTCCGAGTATGGAAGCCACATAGCGAATAGAACATGAGAGCTGGATGACCCAAAGTATGGAGTAGCCATTGTGAATTGTTGCTGATAATTCTGTGTGAAGATGGACAATATTTGTAAAATTGACTGTTAACAATGCAAGACTGGTGGCAGAATACTTTACACAACACTATTGAGGGGCAAGCTTCGAAGCACGCAGTGGGACTGCAGGGATCGCACCATAACGAATGGTGATCAGAACACCAATACAGAAAGACTGGTATATTTATTAGCATGCACAATTGACATATCAACAGTCGATTGGATACATCAGTCAGCATTTGCCAGCAGAGGGTTTCGTGAAATCTGGAAACGACAATAAGATTTGCCTTTAATTAAAAACATTTACGGGCTAAAACAATCAGTCTGCTGATGGTATGACCAGCTACACGAAATTTTAACAAAACATGGCATCAAAGATGTGTGGTAATAACAATAACAATAATAAGTTTTAAGTTTAAAAAGGGGTGAAAGGGAAGTGGCAGGGTTTGTGACCAAACCGCTGACTGCAGACCCAGGAAAGAGAAAAAATTCCAGACAGGTTTCCAGACAGAATTCCAGGTTTAAGAATTCCAGACAGTATGTTATGGACGGCGGAGAAAGGGATGAAGAACAGATGTAGTTAGGCCCCATTTTGAAGATGGCAAGTGATGGAGTTCAAATTAATGCATCACCGAGGGAGTTCCAGATTGGTATGACTCTCGGGCAAAAAAAGACTTCCGGCAATTGAGATGGGATCCAGGAAGAACAAGTCTCATACAATTTTCTTGCGTCTTTGGGTTTAACCGGATTCCGAAAAGAGGAAGCTTATAGGGTAGCAAAGAATGAACAATTTTGAAAGTCAGGAGCAAATCTGCCCTAATCTATTTGAGTTTTCAATTTTAGAAGGTGAAGCTGATGGTTGCAGGGTAGAGAATACATGCCAGACAACGATTTAGTGTACCTTCGCTGAACGGACTCGATCTGATCAATATCTTTCAACAAGTTATGTGAACAGACTTGGGAAGCTTATTCGAGGAGTGGTCGGACAAAGACCTTGTACACCCAAAGGCCCGTGCTACGGTTCCAAAGTCAAAACAGTGATGCACAATCGATGCTCGACGACTAGCTGCAACAGTATTCGAGATACAGTGCATAGTCAATTTTAAATCATCGTGGAAACATAACCCCAGATCTCGAAAACTATCACAAGTTTCTGCGAGGTGGAAGTCACCGAGTAAATATTTAGGGCACCAGAAGATCTATTGATAGCAAAACTTTGGCATTTAAAGATCTTTAATCCCCCGCACACCCCTGTCCCCTCTCGGACCCGCGACTGCCCCCACACCCCACTGTACCCCCTCCCACACTCCTCCAGTGTAGGGTCTGAATATCTCCCCGCCTACCCCAGCACCTCAGGTTTATAAAACCAAAGACCAAACACATGAGGTTACCCTGCCCCCCCCCAAAAAAAAGTACTTTCCGTCCCCCCCCCCCCCACACATGCCCCACATTCCCCTTTGCTTGATGCCTGTATTCAGTAAGAAAAAAATGCGATCTTCCCCCCTCTCTTTCTCTTACTTCTCTTTTTCTCCTCTTCTCATTTCTCCCTCCTTGGAAAAGTCGGGATATTTCAACGAATATTTCGGTGCTGCCCCGGAGAAGTCGCATGCTTGTGTTTGGCTGAAGGCTGAAAAAAAAACCCTTATCACTAAGAAAGCCAGCATTCAGTAACCAAGTAAGCCCCCGCTGTAAGTTAATTCTTTGACACAATTCACATTGGTACCACGCATCATGAAATTGTTGCAAGCAATTGTCGTTCATTTAGTATCAATGCTTTAAGCTTTGCATTGGGCGCATGGCTATTCTATCCAGCTATTTAGGCTCATGTAAATAAATTCCAATTCAATTCAATGCTTGTGCATGCAGTTATTGTTGCCTCCCCCTTAAGAACAATTCAACTCCTTTTTGGAAGTCATCATCTACGAAATAACTGTGCCTTTCCAGCATACTAGGCTCCCAATTTCGAGGCCAACAACCTATCGTCGCTTGGTTTAAAGTTGTCTGCTTTTAGCTGAAACAAAGATTGCTTTTATTTTTAGCTCATCCACGAAAGTCAAAAGCCAGAACGCCTGCCTACAATGCCATTTTCCACGCGACCAAAACTTTGTTGCAGCTTTGCTTCCACAATACTTCGCCAAAAGGCAACACAAATAGCCGTGCAGCAAGTGTGGTAAGTGGCACCATCTGTTCGAAGACTTTGGTAAAGTGTCCCAATCCGAATTTGTAGGAAAAGTCTATCAACAGATGATGCTACAGGGTGCGGTTCTTGAAGTAGGACGCGATGGTTAGGCTGGTGCACTTGGAAAATGGATGCCTGCTACTCATTGTATCTGCAGATATGTCCTGTGTGGCACAATATTCGATGATGCATACATGTTTAAGATGTACGTATACTTGAAAGCGACTTGGTTATTAATTTGACAGGCATGACGATGGATCACTAGGATTACACTACAAAACGTTCATAGATGTGGTCATCAAAAAGGAAAATGGAGAATTGCAAACCACTAGTTGCAGCAGCTACTCACCTGAAGAGGAACACGTCTTTAACTCCACAAGAAGAGGAAACCATGAATGGCATACCGTACAGATAGCTAATACAAAGGCTCTCGTATTTCGTCATTGACCAGACCTGACGTAGCTTATGCGACAACACTATGTCAGTGCATTCTGACGAACCAGGACATTGGTATTGGTCCGCAGCGAAAAGGATATTATGCTACCTCCAAGGCACTAAGAAGTTAAGACTTGTATATACACAAGAATTCAAGAAGGCTTCAAAGTTTATGCAGGCATCAGTCAAGCGGGTGACCCACATGGTCGAAATTCTACTAGTGGCTTCATCATTTTCGATGCAGGAAGCCTAGTACTGTGGAGGGACAGAAAACAGCCTCTTTCAGTACTTGTGATTCCGAATGTCACGCCCTTTGTCTTGGAGCATGAAACATCTTTTGGAAGTGGCTTTAAGTTCAAGGGACTGAGATGTGGAAAATTCAACTGCCTTCAACTATAGCGTTTTGTGACTCCCAGTTTTCCATTTAGCATGCTAACTTGCAGACTGAAAACTCTAAAATGAAACATTTCGGTACGTACAATCTACCACTTTACGGAGAAGATAAAGTCCGAAAATAATCATGTTGTGTTACGTGTTAGCGGAAGCTAACATAGCTGGTGTCAAGATGAAATTGCTTTGTCCTATATGCCTTGCATGAATTTATCACTTACAGGTCTACCTCTTAAAGTAGAATCTAGTCCTTACTGAAGGTAAGCGGTTGGATTCACTTGGGGCCTCAGATAGCGTTTATTGCAAGAATGGCTGGTCTCGTAACAATGAGTCAACTATTAGAGTACTCACTGTAATACGTATTGTTGTACATTTTGTGAAAGACGCCAACATTGTTTTACTTGGTTGTCAAAGCTTGCTTCTTACCAACACGTAAACTGTAAGCAGTTGTTTATTTGTACCTATTTTGGTTTAACCCTTTCATGCCTGGTGTCGCTGCAAGACGGAGGAAAAACTAAGTCCCCATGCACACAGCAAGCTTTGTGAGGGGGCCCCGGGGACCCATAGTAAACGGAGCAGTAACGGCCCTGTGGTCAGCGTCTCGTCTCCAAACCAAGAAATGCCAGCTCGAATCCAGCGACCGACTTACTTAAAAAAAAACACCAGAATAATTCGGGTATGAAAGGGTTAACTAAACTTGACTCCCGTTCATGATCCCCACATCAATGATCTAGTGATGGACTACTTCGCCACTTCGAATCCGGGTGTCGCATCACTTGAAGAAGACGTTAGTGCATAAAGGGGCATACTATACTGCGTCATTTCTGTGGCATGATATTTGCTTATGGCTTATTCCAATTTACCTTTACATTATTTACAGCAATTTGTGTTTGTTTCGTTCTGCAAAACTAAAGTTTAAAATTATCATCAGGCTTTCCTAACAATTTATACTGCAGAATTATGGACATGATTGCCTAGTGGTTGAGCGGCAGCCTTAAGCCCGTGTCGGACGAGAAGATTTTCACTCACGACACGACTAAAAATCGGGTCGAGGGGGTAAGTTGGCTTGTGTGACATGGGGCAGACGACAAAAGTTGGGATTAATTAAAGAGTCGTCCAGACTCGATGGCCAGGCTAGGCGGCCAGCCCTCCGGGTACCGACTTTTTCTCACATGACCGATAGAGACCAATGGTGAACGCATACCACACATTCCAGAAAAAGGGGTGAAGCTGGATGTAAAGCGAGCAAGCCATATGAAGTGTTTGTTAATCCTGAGGGCAGTCGGGAGTGGAGGAAATCTGCCCGTGTGACAACCAACTCCAGACACGACAAAATGTAGGGGGAAATCACTTCTGCCCTTCGGACAATCGTGTCGTGAGTGAAAGTCTTCTCGTGTGACACGGGCTTTAGTCGGACTGGGTGAGAGGTATCGTTAAAAGTGGGTTACCAGCAGCCGTGAAGGGAGATTTCCTATGAGAAGTAGGCTTTATCCCATCAGCTTCCCTGTTCGATGTACCCTTTTGTTCACTCCCATCATTATGCAATGGTGGAAAATACCACAAACAATTTGCAGTTACAATGTATTGGTACAGTAGTGGACAACGAATTTTGGCGCAACATTACCACGCAAGCTTCAATGCAATGTTTTCTCATGAATTAAGCTTTTATTGTTAGGCTCTTGCCATTGTTTTGTATGCACTTTGCCTTATTCGAACCAGGAGAAAGAACTAGATGAAGGAATGCGTGATGATAATGCCTTCAAAATTCGTTATCCAGTACTGTACGCATGCAAGAAGATGGGGAAAGAGACCATCTCTCACCTATACATATGTCATGTAATCATTTTAACGTAATTTCATCTCAGAATTATTAAGAAGACACACATGCATCATGATAATTATGGAATTGTCAGTGCACGTGAAGCAAATCCTATCTCCGACTTTCTGGGACACTGAGCATTTTTTAATAAATCGATGTATTTTTGAAATTTGTTGATATTAGACGAAATGTGATAATGTTCATGGAGTGATCAGCATTACAGAGGGTTTCAAGATGGTTTACCTTTGTTAGAAAATGTGGAAAATATGGGTACCAGAAATGTTGAGTTTGTGTCAGTTTTTTTTTTAGTGTTGCATCAATGAGTTCGTGCTCATTGGCTTTTTGTCAAGAAAAATCAGTTTGCCTCCCCCCAATCCTCCAAACAATTCTACGAGGTATCTTGTTGCGCCTTACATTCAGGGTGTAACCCAGCCTCTCGACACTTTTTTATATGTACAAGACATCAGATAAGTCTCCAAAAATTATACTAACCGTAAACAAACACTTCAAAAAAACTATGCAAAGTTATTTTATACGTTTCACCCATTTGAAACAGAAAACTACTTATCAACAATCGAACACCGTGTGACAACCTACACGTAAAGCCACTTAAATTGTCCCGAGTGAACAGAATCTGAGGCTTCGTTCTCATAAATCCAACTTCAAATTTAAAAACTGCATGAACTCATTGTACAACAAAAAAACTGGACACAAGCTCAAATGTTTCTGGTACACACACACTTAATCAAATGCCACATTTCCGAACGAGGCTATATATTGCTGTTCACTTCCCCCGCAGCCAATAATTGTATTCTACCAAACACCAACAAATTTCAAGAATACATAGATTTGATAAAAAAAAAAAAATACTCCGTCTCCAGTCTTCACCGCAGAGGAAAAACTTCACATAAGCATACAAAAAACTTCACGTAAGCATACAAGACTGTAGCAGGCACTCACCCTTACCCCCCACTGCTACTTGTGTGCAGCAAACGCACAAGAAGCCCCTATCGTTTTCTTTGACTTGGTACTGCTCAAATTTTATTACGTCCTGACAGTTTTGCCTTCACTGGGGATTCTTGAGTTTCTATGACTACTACCAATGTGTTATTTTTAACCTTTTTTATTGCTGTACTCTTGAAAAGGAGTTAGGGCTAAGTTGAACGTCGAGGAGTTCTTTAACTTTAGACTTTATATATTTTAGGTTACTTTATTTATGTAGGCAGTTTGCCAGTCGTAAAGCATGGTATGCTGTTAGAAATCTGGCATTGTCCAGTATTACAGACTACCCCTTCAGTTTTTTTTTTGTGTGGTAAATAATGTGTTTCATAAAGACTTTTTATTAACAAACTATTGTTAATGTACAAAAATTGGTCTTTGAAAATAAAATACAAAATATAAACACTGTTAAATGGTCATCAAGTAACCCGGAAATCACCACAACCAGGCGAGAAGAAAATTGTAAGATTTATACCCAAAATAGCCAAAAAACAACAAAATGAACAAAATGGCCAAAGAGTGAAAGAGCAAACGCTCTGTCAGCTGATCTTCCAATTCCCTAATCTTTATGTGAGAATTTGCAATGCAGCGATCGATGTTTCTTATACATTGTCTTAGTTTTTTGTTTTCTTTACACGCTGCATCTAATTTCTTGTCACCTGCCATTTGACATTCCTTCTTTGAGCCAGTTTCTTTTTGCAGCGCCGTCAGCAGCTTGTTATTTTCTGCTTTGATGGTGCTATTTTCGCCTTGAAGAACGAAGATTTCCCTCCAGCTTTGTTCTAAATCCATGACAAGTTCAGCCTGATAGATTTTTAATTTGTTCACGAATTCCTTGCACTTTGCACTTTCGTTAAATAATGCCTTTATTTTGTGGTCACACACTGTTTCCATTAGAATTAGGGAATTTTTTGCCGTTTGCAGCGACTGAGTCTTGTCGGTTACCGTTCCGTTCAGAAGACGATTGTCTTCTTTGCTTTTCTGAATCTCGTCTTTGAGAACTGCAATTTTGTCTTTGAGTGAGTCCAGCTCTTTAACAGTGGGTCGTTTCATTAGTTTGTTAATTTTTTTGTGAAGCTTGGTTTTCATGCGCTGTTTCGAACTCACCGTTTTCTGCAGGTCGGCTTCCATTTCCTTCAGCCTGAAATTCAAGTGCTCGATTTCTTCTTCGAAGTTCTCGAAGTACAGTTTGTCGATCTTGAGTTGCCACGCCCTGCGGCAGTTGGGGCAGTTCTTTTTCGTCGACCACCAGCGATTTAGGCAATCGCGATGAAAGGTGTGGCCACATGGCAATGCTGAAATATCCTGGTTTGCACTGAACAGCCCGTCTGCACAAATGTTACACATGGACGCCATTGCCGACAAATAATTGCTCAAAGACCAATGACGTAAAGCGGCCGGCCGTAAATATGTCTGTGGTTTCTAGTCACTTGCCACTTTCATCACTCTCGGAATGCTATACTGTTCGGTTCAACTACCTTCGTTTCTCGAAACTGCATGTGCAAACAAACATCAGTTCATCAGCATGTCGCAACACGGTATGGAGTTTGTGGCTGCACATTGTGGTCCGACTACTCACAAAATCAGTTAAAATGCACTGCCCGTTTTCGCTTCGAGACCGTTGACTGCACACACACACACACACCATAGTGTATCGGGTGACACGTACTGTTAATTCGTAACTAGTTTGGTGACGTCAGATGAGTTGTTGGTGTTGTAATGAGGGCAAGCCAACGTGACAACCATTCCTGCAGCCAACACCATCTGCCACGCCGTGCATGGGTGTTTCCGTACTAGGCTGTCAGTGGTGGTTTTCAAGGGGATCATGTGGAATAGGAGGAAAACAAGTTGAAAATACTGGCTCAACCATCGAAATGACAGTTTGTTGATTTGTTTAATGTTTGTTTATTCTAGGTACAGCGCCGTAGCTAAAACATTCTGAGGAGGGGGGGGTGTACGGCGTACACCCTCCTCTCGAACTGGCAACTTTTATGCACCCCTTCCCCCTCAACTGGCAACTTTTATGCACCCCTTCCTCCTCAACTGGCAACTTTTATGCACCCCCTTCCCCCTCAACTGGCAACTTTTATGCACCCCTTCCCCCTCAACTGGCAACTTTTATTCGCCCTTTCCCCCACAACTAATGCCTTCGCTACACACAAACGCACGTGTACTAATAACTTGTGTAATGCAGCAGTGTGGTTGCATACCGTTCATTTCACAGATTTGTTAAATTATTAAAATACAAAAGGCCGATTTTTAATATGTGTAAAACACGGAAAATGAAAACAATTTTTTTTAATTGATGGGTGTTTTACAGCAGCTTCAGCCTTTTATGTTAAAGAGGCACTTGCTCTCCCTGCCCCTTCACTAGCCGTGTCCCTCAGTAAAACAATTGGCCAATTTCCGTAGTTTTCCACCGCAGTTTTACTTGTTTTTGTCCCTACCGTGAATAATGAACAATCCGTTAAATGTTTGAATTTTTGTATATTGTAAACAAAAGCAGTAGTGACCAAGTCGTCATCACGGCTCGAGATGATTTCACTAATTTCATGGACACTAAAATAAAATAGCAAATCTTCTTGCACAGGGATACCGTGATTGGTCTTAAATACGATATGGCTCAACTGCTTCGCCATATAAAAATAAGAAAGGGCTCAGTTAACCGACCCCCTATCCACGAAGTTTTTGAATGTACCACGTACTGACCAATTAGAATATTTCTCGTTTGTTTCATAAGTATAATTTTGATTGTTTCCAAGCACAAAAATCGATGATAAATTCGTACATACATGCGTTCCGTCGTAATAGGCTATTTAACAAAGTTGGATTTACAAAATTGGCTTACTAAGTCATTAAGCTAGTCCAATGTTAGTGTGGGGTGTGCGTTTCTTGCTTTGCTTTAGGTTGAAATGTTTTTTTTCCGGTTTAGTAACATTGCAGCATCATTGCAGTAGAGTTTATTACAGGTTGTCATCAATTACCTTGATGTGCGAAACCAAGGACTTAGTGTAAGCCTCAGCATGAACTTCCATGTTAAACGTCAAACTTTGAACTCCTATAGTTTCGCCCAAAATTGACATAGACCAACGAAATTCAGTATTTGGGGTCGTGTCGTAACTATTTCACTGCATTACAAATTTTGTTGACAACAATCGAACCGTTCGGCGTCTACAGCATGGCCATTTCTTGTTGTTGGGACTCTTTGCTCTCACCTGGAGATCGAACCAATGAACCGATTTTCAAGTTCTATAGCTTAAAACGTAGGTATGGACAAGGCCTAGGGCCTTTTGCAAGCCATTTTAATGTAACTACAACATTCTTGACACGGAAAGCCTAATGGGCTAGAACCTTTGCTCTCACCTAGAAATCGAACCAATGCACCGATTTTCAATTTGTATAGCTTAAAACGTAAGTATTAACACCGACCAGGGCCTTTTGAACCCGATTTTGATGTGGCTGCAGTATTCTCGTCGGCAGAGCGAACATTATTGTAGAGCACTGGGCAGAAATCATTAATGTTCTTGTTCGGACTTTTTGCAGTCACCTAGAGATCGAACCACTGAACCAATTTTCAATTTAAATAGCTTAAAACGTAGGTATGGAGAAGGCATACGATCTTTCGCAGGCTATTTTAATGTAACCACTACATTCTTGACGCGGAAAACCGAATGGGCTAGAACTTTTGGTCTCACCTAGAGATCGAACCAATGAACCGATTTTAGAGTTCTATAGCTTAAAACATAGGTATGGACAAGGCCTAAGATCTTTAGCAGGCTATTTTAATGTAACTATAATATTATTGACACGGAAAGCCAAATGGGGGTAGAACCTTTGCTCTCACCTAGAGATCGAACCAAAGAACCGATTTTCAATTTGTATAGCTTAAAATGTAAGTATTAACACCGATCAGGGCCTTGTGAACACGATTTTAATGTGACTGTAGTATTATCGTCGGCAGAGCGATCATTATTGTAGAGCACTGGACAGAAATCATTAATGTTCTTGTTCAAACTCTTTGCAGTTAACTGGAGATCGAACCACTGAACCGATTTTCAAGTTCTATAGCTTAAAACGTAGGTATGGACAAGGCCTAGAGTCTTTCGCAGCCTATTTTAATATAACTGCAATATTCTTGACACGGAAAGCCAAATGGGCTAGAAATTTTGCTCTCACCAAGAAATCGAACCAGTGAACCGATTTTCAATTTGTATAGCTTAAAATGTAGGTATTAACACCGACCAGGGCCTTTTGAACACGATTTTGATGCGACTGCAGAATTCTCGTCGGCAGAGCAGTTATTATTGCAGGGCACTGGGTAGAAATCATTAAAGTTGTTGGTGGGCTAGAACCTTAGCTCTCACCTGGAGATCGAACCACTGAACCGATTTTCAAGTTCTATAGCTTAAAATGTAAGTATTGACAAGGCCTAGAGTCTTTCGTAGTCTATTTTAATGTAACCACAATGTTCTTGACACGGAAAGCCAAATGGGCTAGAACTTTTGCTCTCACCCAGAGATCGAACCAATGAACCGGTTTTCAATTTTAATATCTTAAAATGTAGGTATTAACACCGACCAAGATCTTTTGAACATGATTTTGATGTGACTGTAGTATTCTCGTTGGCACTGTAATTGTTATTGCAGAGCACTGGGCAGAAGTCATTAAGTGGAGTAACAAATTTTTGCAAATTGAGCTAAAAACATGAAATTTGGTGCACAAATCTTTATTCACAGTAAAAACCGAATCAGCCATGGACCCCTATGAAATATCCCAAGTGCCTTCGGTGCCCCCTCCTCCCCAGCACCCCCCCCCCTCACAGGGGCTTGGGCAACAAATTTTTACAGATCAAGGTAAAAATATGAAATTTGGTACCCAAATTTGGTAGCAGCATAAATCGAATCAGTCATGGAAACCCCATAAAATACCCCAAAAGGCCCCCAGCACCCCCCTGTGTCCCCTCGCTGAGGTTTGACCCCAAAATTGTTGCAAATCGAGCTAAAAGCTTGAAATTGGGTACACAGGTCATTCTTAGCATTACAAATCAAACCAACCATGGAAATCCCACGAAATATCCTAAAGGGTCCCCTTGCGCTCCACTGTGCTCCCTTTCTGATGCTTGACAACAAATTATTGCAGATCGGGCTAAACGCTTGAATTGTAGCACACAAGTCATTCTTAGCAGTACATATCGAACCAGTCATGGAACACCCCATAAAATATCCCCAAGGTTCCCCCAAGGCACTACCCCCTCTTCCCTGCGGTTTCAGCAACAAATTGCAGATCGAGCTAAAAACATGAAATTTTGTACATAAGTCATTCATAGTAGTACAAATTGAACTAGCTATGGAACCCCCTCGAGATAAGCACCACAACCGTCTCCCCCTCCTGTGCCCCTCCTTGAGACCTGACCAACAAATTCTTGCAGATAGTGCTAAAAGAATGAAATTTGGTACACAAGTCATTGTTAGCAGTAGAAATCAAACTAGCTATGGAACTAACGCGAAATCCTCCAAGGCCCCTAAAAAAAATTGATACCCGAAAAATTCTTGTTGATCAAACTGAAAGCATGCATTTTTGTACACCAATCTTTCCTAGCAGTAGAAATTGAACCAGCTTTGGAACCCCATGAAATACCATCAAAGCCTTCCCGAGCATCCCCTTCCTATATACCCCATGAAGCATCAATGACCAACAAATTCTTGCTGAACGTACTAAAAACATGCATTGTAGCAGTTAAAAACGAACTACATATGGAACCCCATGAGATACTCACCCCCAGTGCTTCCATGTGTCCTCTCCATGACCTTGATGATCAACAAATTCTGGTTCGAATTGTACAGCTAAGAATGGCTTGTGTACCAATTCACATTTTAGCGTGATCAGCAAGAATTTGTTGGTCAATACTATCATACAGGTGAGTGTGGTACGGGGACAGGAAGGGGCCCTTTGGTGGTATCTCGAGAGATTCCATAGCTAGCTTGATTTATAAGCTAAGAATTGACTTGTGTACCAAATGTCATTGCTTTTAGCTCGACGTTCATGATTAGCCCAAATTCTGGCCCGTAACAGCTGTATTACACCAGCTGAAGATCGAACCAATGAACCGATGTTCTAAGTTTTACAGCTTAAAACATAGGTATGAAGAATGCCTATGGCCTTTTGAACGCTATTTTAATGTGACTACGATTATTGTTGTTCTTCTTGCTGAGGAGATTTTGCTGTAACCTAGAGATCGAACCAAAGAACCGATTTTCAATTTTTATAGCTCTTAAAATTGAGCATTAAAAAGGCTCTCTTATAACAGTTCTTTTAAGGTGATTACAATATTCTTTTCTGCGTTATTCTTGCTGAAACAAGAAAAAAATAATGGATATTAGTATTTAAAAACGCTTAAGCGTATAAAATACGGATGTAAGACTTAAAAATCTTAAAGCCCTAAAGGAACAGATATTAGAAAAAGACATGTAAGCCATCAGCGTCACACTAATCCGTGTAAAAGAAGCTCCAGCTTGTTTTTTGGGTCGCTGGAGATTCTTTTACACGTATTAGTGCGACGCTGATGGCTTACATGTATTTTTCTAATATCTGTTCCTTTAGGGCTTAGTTTTTTAAGGCTTACATCCGTATTTTATACGCTTAAGCGTTTATAAATACTAATTAGTATATAGATAATCAATAATTCTAAAGCATCAAAACACAAATGCCAAGCTTAACAAGAAAATTGTGTTTTTAATGTTCGTTAAAGATATTCCAAGAACAAAGAAAACCTGCTACAACCGCTCATACTCGCGTTCTGTTCGAATGCAGAGACGGACTGGCATCCAAAAAGCGCAGGTCCCGGCCCCCCGGGGGGGGGGGGGGGGAACACCACACTATACAGTCATAGGCTCCCCTCCTGTAGGGGACTCCTACTGACCGTGGTTCGAGATTTTTGACTTTCGGTTTTTCAGTATTTTATAGGGATTTCCTGGTTGCTTCACGTCACATCATCACATGATCAGGGTAAAATCAGGTTTTTTTTTT